>JBAMBQ010005033.1:0-117102 GCA_037044495.1 Stegana nigrithorax | reverse complement strand
AACAGAAACGTGAAAATGCACGTATCAAAGTGTTTCCGGCAGAACTACACATATGTGCATGTCTGTGTACACTCATACATCCATATGGGTTGTGTATGGTATATGTATATGTGTAATATGCTGCTATGTGACTAAGCACACTGATCTTGAATCAGTGCGGGTATGCAAGCCACTCTCGCACAGTCGAGTCGAGTATGAGTTCGAGTATTTTAAATTCAAATGCATATTAAATGCCTAACAAGCTCGTTTGCACATGCATTTCAACTGTTTATGTATATTTTATGTGCGGCCTAGTGGCATACATACATTATTAAAGTCTGTTAAGCGTTTGGCAAAAGCATGTTTGCATATTTTAGCTGCACTCGACTCGATGCCAGCTAGACAAATGCGAACGTGTAGCTTACACTGACCCGCCCCATTCAGCACCACTGACCCGACACCGACTCCGCCATCGCCACCAATGCCGCAAATGCCAACAGTTTACCATTTTGGGTGTAATGCATTTAAGAAAGAACATACCCAGAAAAAAAAAAAAATAAAATAAAAAAAATAGAAACAGGAAAGAAGCAAAGAAAAAAGAAAGTAAAACGCAAAAATACAATTTAAAACCCAAAACCCGTGCATAAGTTACAAGTTGCAGTTGTGTGTGATCTGCGAATACGTACATTTCTATTTTTAAGCCAATTCTTCGCAGGGAGAACGAACAAAACAAGTGGAAAGTGGGGACACGTACACACTACAAAAAAAAAAAAAAAAAAAAAAACAAGAAGAAAACAACAGCTGGGAAAATAACAAAAAGAAAAAAAAAATAAAACCACACCGCACGCCATTTTTATGTTGTATCCTGTTATTACTTGCCTGCCTATATGGCACTCGCTCATGGTGGGGTCGAGCAAAGGATTTGAGTCTGTGGGCTTGGCTTGGCTGGGCATGGCATAGCGAGTCATGGCTTGGGTTGGGATGCGACTGGCTGACTTAGCTCGGATTCGAGCATGAAGCGAACTGCATTACGTATGCATGTAAAGCTGACAACAATAACAACAACAAAAACAACATGAAATGTTTTGCTCCACACATGCATACACACTATGGTGCATTACGTATACGTATGTACATACGTATAAGCATGCACACATATGCAGGCAAACACGCCTATATCCACGTCCCCCACTGACATACCTACATACACATTTGCACCTACATATGCACATACATATTTACACATGCGTATAAACATACTCACCTGTTTACATACGAAGGTCTGAATGTTTATACGTAAGTAAGCCCGTACGTGGAAATGCATATGCAGGCAGGCAGGCTGGCGCATATTCCATACGTAGATCGATACTCGCAATGTGTGTCGTCGTCTGTTGACTTAGCCAGTCAGCTAAGCGGCAATTTTTAAAAACTTTTAAAGTATGAAATTTTAAGAAACGATATACACAGTTGTGCAAGTGCATGACAGTTGCCAGAAAAATAGGTCTCAAATATGCATATGTGCATATGCATAGAATTTTATACATATAAAGAATTTCATGCAGAAGAACAAAGTTTAATTCCTTAATATTTTAATAATTTTGAATAATGTTGCATAATAACTCAACAGCGACAACAATCGGCAATATAACAAAAAACACATTTTAGTGGGGAACAATATTTTGTACGTTACTGTAGCGTTGAAATTTCACGCAGTACTAACGTGTTACTTAAACGAACATTTAACTAACTGAAATTTGATTAGGTAAACCAACTACATCAACACAACACACTCACACACATACACACACACACACACAGAAACACATACAGACCAACGAACAGATCCCAAAACGTTCATGCTAAGGCAAAAACAATAAAAGCCAACTGTTGAATGGGTTTCTGGTTTTGCTTACTTTTCGCCAATTTTGTGTCATATGACATAGACGTGAAATTGTAAAATGTTTGGTTATTGTTGTTTTTTTTCTGTATGTTAAAGGTAAGCATGCTAAAAAAATGTTTTTTCTTGAAACGTAGACACATACCCCAATACACACACACATACACTCTCAAGCACCAAAATTTTGGGACCAAAGAGCCTAATATCATTAAAATAAAAAAATAAAAAATAAAAAAAAAAAAGCATGTGAAAAAAAGAAATGAAAGCCCAACAAAATGCTAAAGGACGTTAGGCAACCCAAAGTGATGATAGTTTAGGATACGCTACAGCGGTGCAGCGGTGGCCCGTGCCGAGCATATTATGCGTATAAACGGCAGAATTGGTGCGTGTCGTGCATACGAAGGTGCCACAGTCTTGTTTTCACTGGCTCACAAAGTTGGCAATTAATATTTGCAATTGAATTTCGTTGCCGCAGACCGCGTGATGGGCGTTGAACGGTGGGCGGTAAGCGGTGGATGGTGGGCGGGTCATAAAGGTAATGAGAGCACATCACTAGGCGATTGGTGTGTGTGTCGAAACAAACTGAATTTGTTTTTTCTTGTTTTTTTTTTTCTCGATTTGGTTTGCGTTTTCTTTGCTTTTTGTGCTTTCCTTTGCTTTGGGTCGATTGATTTGCTTGGTTTGAGCTCTTAGCAGAGTCGAACTGTTGTCATTGATCACGTCGCTGATGATGCTGATGTGTACTCGTTGATGATGATGATGATGCTGATGGTGACGCTGATATTGTTGTAACTGCCGCATGGAAGCTGGTCGCCTAGTCACTTGGGAGTTGTGGTGTTGCTAAGAAGCAGCGAAAATTCACAAGTGTCAAACATCCCAAACGAAATCAGAGCTTGGCAAGGTTTGCGCAAAATATATATACATATATAAGTTAACTCATACCAACTTGCACACACACCTACATACATATAAGGCATGAAGCGAACCGTACGCTCCTTAACCAGACAAGCTCACGCATATGTACTTGTGCATATGTATATGTAGAACAAATACTTGCGTACGTATGTACACACACACACATACAGATAGACCTGTGTTTGCTGAAATCATGATAATCATCATAATGATGAGGAACTAAGGTCGATACTTGTACATACATATATATATATATATATTTGCGTATACGTATGTATGTACATGGTAATGATGATGCAGCTGCAGATGATGGGTTTTCTGAGTTGAATGTTGTTGGTGGTGACGGCGTTGTTGTTGTTGTTGTTGTTGCTGTTGTTATTGTTGGCACATCAACGCCATGACTACGCCAATCTAATTAAGTGCTTTCATTTTTATTTCGCTGAGAATGCTTAACAGAAACACTGTTTACATATTTATAAATACGTACGAGTATACATACCATATACGAGAACATACATACTCACAATATTGTATGTGCATATGTATGTATATATCCTCATATGCGAGTCTGTGAAGATGTACATATATAGATAACATCATAATATACATACATACATACATACGTACATATTTATGCTGATATATAGTGTATAGTGTATAGTTATGTGCATATTTACATATGGACATGTATGCACGTATGTATCATATGGAGTAGTCGATGTTTTAAGTGATTTGATATTACTTGACTTGATTTGACTTGTCTTGCCTTGACTAGACTAGACTTGAATCCAATCGAAGTGACTTGAGCTGAATTGATTTCAGGTAGCTTCAGTTGAGTCGAGTTGAGTTGAGTTGAGTTGAGTTGTGATCTGATGTGTTGCTCGAAACGTCATCCACGGTCTGCTACAAGCGTGTGCTGTGAACACACAGACGCACCACGTACAGTACGTAGTGAATGCTGTGAACGCGTACCTATGGAGCTGTGTGCGCATAGACGAGCGAGCATATGCAGATTTAAACATTTATCGATTTACCTGACGCACGTACGCAGTTTGTGAGAAAATGTGTCTGTTTATTGTAATACAAGAACAAATCTCAACATAAATGTCTCCTTGCTTTTTACATATTTTTTTTCTTTTTGTTTTGTTTTTTTTTTCGTGCGTTGTGATTTTTGGCATTTTTGTTTTTTTTTTTTTTTTTGTTATTTTTATTCTTTTATCTAATGTAAACGTAAAGTAAAGTAAATTTCTTTTTTGCCTTGTCACACCAATTACGTAAAATATTTTTGCTTCACTTTTTTGTCTTATGTTGTTTTCTTTGCTTTTGTGTTTTTTTTTTTTTTTTTATTGGTTTGTTTTCAATTTGAATAATTTATTTGACAGCATTTTGTTTGTTATCAAAAATTAATTTAATGGAAATTCTTATTAAGATAATTTCCAACACTTCACATAAGCATTCAGCTATGAGCTTACATACCTAAGGATGAATATGAGGTGTTTTAGGCATAGTTATTTCAATTTCGCAAAAAGTGTAATCTTCTCCTCGTCGGATTGCGGCTGTCTGTCTGTGTTCATTCTCTTTAGTGTTATGCGTTCTCAGAATGTTGAAAGCAGTATACATTCGTCAACGGTTAGTAAAAATAATGTCGAGTCATTTTTCAGAATGCTTATGCCTACATATCAGAATTGTACAGGAACATTTTCACTTCTTTTACGTTGTTTTATAAAGAGCCCAACAGAGATTCGCATTTTAATTTGATTGCGTTTGACATTTTGCTGCTTTTTAGTCAAATTGCGAGAGTGAAACCAAAATGTATGTACTGCCGCCAGTTTCCTTTACTCGTTTAATGCAGGGTCGCCTAAGGAGTCCTTAGTGGGCGTCCCGAGAACACTTTTTAGTTTTTAGTAGCTTGTGATGCTGATGTGACTTAGCCGTAAGAAGTTTCTATTTTTTAGATGCTTTTCGCCGCATCCGTTGACATAAGCAGTTGTCCACGGGGTTAAGTTGAGTTTCGCGAAATAAAGTTATCAAAAATTGTAAACGAAGTTTAATGTCATCTAAAAGTTGTGTTGTCAATTTATTTTGAAATTCTTTGTTTATTTCGAAGCTTGAAACTTCTGCGCTGAATAAAGGTCTATTGGTCAAATGTGATTATTATATTAAACAATAATTAGGGTATATATAAATATTGACTTATCAATATGAAACTTGAACAATTTAGCTTTAAATATTTTAGTTTTATGAGTACCCTGTATGTTTGCTTGTTGAATAACTATGAGTTTTATGCCATTACAGATATGGAATCAAATCGCAGAGATGCCTTGTCATGTGACAGACGAAATAAAAAGCAAAAGCAGCAATAGAACATTTCGGCCGACCGAGTGAAGAGTAAAAGTGCGAAAGCGTTGAGACGTTGCACCGAACAAAGCGAAGCCCAACAATAAAACAAAGAAAAAAATACTAAAGTTTAAACAAAGTTAGTAGCAGTAACATCAGCAACTACAACAACAACAACAACAACAACAACAAAATATTAGCATCGATTGCGACAACAACAATACGCAGAAAAAGAAGTAGCGAAGAAGCATGAAAAATGCAAACAAAGTGAAAGTGAAACCTAAGCAAGTAACCTGAGCAAAGGAACAGTATCAGTAATCGAAGAAGCCAACAGCACCAATACTAATACAAACAGTAACACTAACGCCAACGCCAACACCACCAAAAACAACAAAAACTACAATAACAAGAGCGAGAAGAACGTGCATAAGGCGACCCATCGCATAGGGCAGACAGGGCAGGACACAAAAACCGACGCCATATTGACATTAACATAATCAGCAGTAGCGGAAACGGAACTCAAGCGTTTAATCGAAATTGTCAACGAACGTCGCCGACCTCGGCGTCAACGCCAACGACAACGACAACTACAGCAGCAGCAACAGCAACAGCAACAAAGACGACGCGACAGTGTTTTTTGCCCTGCATTAAAAGCTTCGCAATATTCTGCTACAGCTGGCGTATGAGCGACTGTGCCATGGTTTGCATGTCTTTGTCTGAGTCGGAATCTGGGCCTTTTGCTGGCCCTGTGTAACAGCGTTGTATAGAAATATAGAGACAAAAAAGAAAAAAAAAAAAATCTCCGAATCGCGTACAAAACTGTTAAATAATAAAAATTAAAAAGATATAAAGAAGGGCGCAACGTAAACTCATGAAAAACGCACAAAAAAGTTTTCCACTGAATTGATTTAAAATAAAATTTGAAGCAGCGAAAAAAAAAAAAACAATAAAAAAAAAGTACACACAAAATAACAGAAAAACTGACGTAAAAACGTGAAAGAAAAAGAAGAATACAGACAAAAAAAACAACGGAACATCATACAGGCGATACAAAGAGCATTGAAGAAGACATAAAAAGAAAAGCCGAAAATGTAAAGCGACGACATCAAGCGAAAGCGAAAGCATGCGAGACTTGAAAGGGCCAATGCCAAAAGCAGCAACAGACAACGCAGCCGACACCAAACACAGACAAAAGGCAAGAAAAAGTCAACTAAGCGAATTGCAGAAACAACAAAAACAACTACTACAACAGCAGCGACAAAAGCGAGAACAGAAAATATACATGAAAAAATGTAAATTAATTTATGAATTAGAGCTACAAAAAAGTGTTGAAAGGACAATAAAGCCAACTTAATTTGCAACACTTAATAGGGAATAATTATAAAAGAAAACAAAAGCGAAAAAAATCAAATCAACAAGAAAAATTAACTGAAGAAGTCGCGTCAGAAACGCAAGCACAAAATTCACAAAGCAAGCCGCTCAAATCGCCAACAAAACGCATCAAATAAAAAAACGCGCAAAAACAATACATATAAAATAATATTTGGAAATTACATAAAGCATACGCAGAGCAACAAATCCAGAGGAGTTGGACTGGAAATAGACAAAACAAAAAAGGAAAAATCTCTAGGGAGCACTAAAGACATTGAAAGAGGAAGAACATAGAGGGAGAGAGAGAGAGTGAGCGAGAGAGGGAGAGAGACGTAAACAATATACTCCAAGTAACTGAGCTAAACGCGTGCAAAAATAAAAGTTGGCTTAAATGTACAAGGACAGCAGCTGTCGCAGCAGTCCGCAAGAGTCAGCAATATTAACAACGACAGCAACACAAGAAGAAGCAGCAGCGGCAGCAGCAGCCGCAGCCACAGTGGAAACAACAGCAGCTACAGTTACAACAACATCAACAACAACAACAACAACAACTGCTACAGGAGCAGCCACCGCAGCAGTGACTACAACAACGACGCAGCAAACGCCAAAAACAACAACAACAACAGAAACAACAACGCCAACAACAGCAACTCCAACAACGACTGCGACAGTGACAGTGAGGCCAATTGTAGGATTAGCAACATTAGCAGCAGCAGCACTAACAGCAACAACAACAACAACAGCAGCAGCAACAGCAGCAGCAGAGGTAACCACTGATTCGGCGGCAACAGCAACTGCTGCTGCAAGCGAAATCGCAAATAAGGAGATCGACAGTGACGATCCAGATATCGACGCTGACGTCGACGCTGACGCTGACGCAGACGCAGACGCTGACGACGAAGACGAAGAAGAAGAAGAGGAAGTTATCGATCACGAGAATAACAACAACAGCAAGAGCAATAGCAACAACAATCTGAGCAACAGCAACAGCGACACGCAACGACACAATCATAGTGCCAACAACAATATAACCAACAACAACAACACCAACAATCGTTTCGGCCAGGCACTGACGCGCACCTCATCGATATCGTCAACATCGACTGGCACCGCCAAAGTCGCATCGCTGGCTAAAGTGAGGTCGACAACAATAAAAACTGCAGCAGAGCCATCGGCAATTGTGATTGTCACTACAGCGGCAACAACAACAACAACAACAACAACATCGGCAGAAGCAGCAGCAGCAGCAATAAACGCACTGATACAGACAACAGCAACAACAACAGCGACAACTGCGACTGCGACCAGGGCACTTGTGAGCTGCGATGTAAGCAGGGATGTGTACTTATTGCGTACCATCGGTTACATCGCATCCCGCGTACGTAACCTGGCCAAGATCTATGGCGACTTTAAGCTTGTGAATCCCTACAGTCCGGCGAAGCAACGCAAGCAGCTGCAGGATATCATTTTGCGCCATTCGATCAACGAAGCGACACGTGCAGCAGCCGCGGCAGCCGTCGGTCTAACGAAAATCGCGCCATCGCGTAGTCTGACACCGGCGAGCTCCAACACTGGCAGCTATTGCCAATTGCCGACAGCCGAGAGTTGTTCGACACGCGCGGACGTCGACGCGGAAGCCGGCAACGAGCCTCCTGAACCCGACGGCGACGAGGACGAGCCGACCACTGGCACTTGCACGGGCACGGTCACAGTTGGCACGGGCACCGATACCGATACAACAGGCACGGGCACAACAGCAACGGCGGCCACATCAACAGCCGGCGCAGGCATAACGACCGTGCGGCGGAAGTCATCGGCCGCATCTGGGATCTCGGTGTCGGTATCTGGTGCTGCGACTGCTACAGCAACCCCAACTGTATCGGCAGCGGGCTCGGCTTCGGCTTCGGCATCCGCTCCGGCTTCGGCGTCAACGTCACAGTCGTCGTCGCTGTCACTGTCGCCGTCGTCGTCCATAGTGCTGCTCGAGGATTTGCTCATACAGTTTTATGACGATCAGTGCAATTGTAAAATAACGATAATGAGCGGCAAGACCCTGTCATCGAATAGCGTTGAACGTTTGCTGCAATTGCAGCAGCAGGCAGCTTGTGCGGCAGCAGCGGCCACAGCGGCAGCGGCAACAGCAACAGCATCATCGGCTTCGGCTTCGGCGACGGGCACGGGCACGGGACCGGGAACGGCAACGGCAACGATGAGCACACCGCCAGCAGCAGTGGCAGCAACGATGACGACTATGATGACTATGATGACGACGACGACATCGATGACGACGGCGATGGCGACAATGACGACGTCATCGACGGCCAACACAAATGATAATGAGTACGGTAAAGCAGCCGCACAGGCACAGGCACAGCAGGCACAAGGACAGGCACAGGCGGATGATATCAACAATGTAGTCAAGGATAATAATATGAAACAACAAGCGACCAACTTTAATTATGCTAATGCGAATATCGCACAACAGCAACAACAACAACAGCAACAACAGCAAAACTCTAGTCAGCAACATTTGCCGCGCAATGCTTTCCTGCAACCCTGCGGCGGCATCAGCGGCGGTGTCCTATTCGACGATAATGTACGTCAACGCCGCGCCAGCGATTGCTCACCCCTGCATCCGGGGCATGCAGCAGCCGCCGCAGCAGCAGCTGCGCTCAGCAATCAGTTGCAAATAACGCTCAAAAATAATAACTGCACAGCAAAGTTCCCATTTCATCGTGGCAGTTGCGGTGCCGCAGGTGATCACCTTTTAGCAGCAAACTCAATTGCGAATCGTGCAACCATCATACTAAGCAAATCATGCGGCAATGTCGATGTGGGCATGGCCACGGCCTCGGCCACGCTAACAGGAACAACGGCAGCCACAGCAGCAACGCCAACAGCAACAGCAACAACGGCTGCCACAGCAGCCACAGCAGCAACAGCCGCCGGCATTATTGGCATTGGTGGATGCCTCATTGGTGGCATTAGCGGCGGCGGCGGCGGTGGCGGTGGCGGCGGCGGTACAACAGCCGGCGGCGATATCGAAACGCCGACGAGCAATGGCGCAGATGTGCTCGCTGGTGTGCAACTGGCGCAGGCGCCGACTCCCGTTGCAACGGCATCGAATGGTAACAATGAGTACAGCATTCTACAATTGAATAACACAATAATCCAATGTCACTTCAACGATGATGACTTTCGCGCATTGGTCAAGGATCTGAAGCGGAAAGTCGAATACACGGAACGCATGAACTGGCTATGTGAGTATTTTCGCAATTGAATTTTCCATGGTATGATTATAGTTTAGCAGCCCATTAGCCAGTCAACGGCATTCGAGTGTGAATTCGTGTGCGGCCAGCAAAACATAATTGTTCAATTTGCAAACAAGTTTGCTCTTTGCGGTTTTGGGCTAATACAGGTTTCAAGGACATGCATTTTAAAATGCACAAATCGAACTAAGCAGCGACACGTGCATGTCCCTGCGCAATTATGCGAAACTGTACATTCCGCATATGGCATATGGCATATGTGTTGTTGTTGTTGTTGCTGCGTTAAAAGTCAGTCCGACAGCCCACAATGAAATACTTTTGCCATGATGTTGACCCTCGCAGCAATGTGTTCAGTTCGCTGCACATACAATTATTAAAACAGGCCTGTCCACGCTTGTTGCTATATTATTTAAATTTTGTTGACATATGCTAAAGTTCGCTTAAAAAAATCATAAAATCAAAAATGCAAGCATAATAGAAAAAACAACAAAATAATAAAAAAAAAAAAACTATAAACAAAATCATAAATATTTATTAATTATGCATTCTAATATGCTTAACGAGAATTTTGTTATTTGTTGCTCATTTTGCTTTACTTTTTCTTGCTTTTGTTATGATTGCATAAAATGCTTATTATATAATAACAAAAAAAATAGAAAAAAAAAAATTATATATATATGAAATAAGCAAAACAAAAAAAAAAACCATTGAATAACAATGCAAAGCACAAAAAAAAAAAAATAGAAATACAGACTTACAAATAAATGCAACGATTTGGAATACTTTGCGAAATAAATGATGCATAAAATTGTTGAAAATATTTTGGCCAAGTTGGCTGCGAAACGAAACGTAACAAAACTAGAAGAATTTGTTGTTTGCGCAAGTTTCCTCTTTGTTTGTGCGTGGGCTGGCTTGGGAAAATCAACAGATTGTTCGACTTTACTGAATATTCTGCATTGTTCGCTTAATTATTTATTTAATTTATTAACTTATGCATAATTGATGAGTTGAAATTATTTGCTTATAAATTAATATAATACAATTATATAATGCTGATTTTCAACTTCAAATAAGCATATGTTATGCACATAGTTGAAGATTTGATTAGTCGGCAAATGATAAATTTGCTTGTACAACACAATGAAAATTAATTTTAATTAGCACAACAGCGTACAAATCAGAGAACAGCAAAAAAGAAAAAAAAAATGTACGTAATTTTTTGCCCGATCGTTCCTATGGTAGCTATATGTTATAGGTTGAAGAAGGAAAAAATAAAATAGACTCGTTGTACCTAGGGATTAAGAGAGTCTTCGTACGAACACACAGACGGACATGCCTAGATCGACTCGTCTTTCGATGCTGATCAAGAATATACATACTTAGGGGGGTTTGCCACGCCTCCTTCTGCTTGTTACATACATTTGCACAACTTTAATATACCCATGACCGTTTTTTGGTACAGGGTATAAAAATAGTCGTCATAAAATAGGGAAAATTGTAAAATACATTTTCTACAGTTTTATGGTGACTGCAACAAAGTTGGCCTTGCCATATTGCCCTCATGAGGTACGAGCAAGTATTCAGTCGAACCTTAGCGTACCTGAGAAAACATGATGTTGCACAAGTGTTGTTGTTGTTTTTGTTATTTTGCACAACTAAGTTGCCAACTGCAATGCACAGGCACAGATGTACCATACAAACATGCACAAGTTGATACAAATACTAGAAACCAGATGCGAGCACAGACGCCGGCACAGCCAAAGAAACAAAAGAAACAAAAAAAGGGATGGGTGGAGAGAGGCGATAGGCGATAACTGTGTAGACTTAAAGCGTGCTGCGGCTGCCTGCGGCGTTGACAGCTCAGCTGCATTGGGGAAGATGCGAAGATAGTCGGAAAAGGACGGCAGCCACAACGTTCAATGACTGAATAAACAAACGATTGAACAAATGAAAGAACCTCTTTCTGTCTGTCTAGCTATCTGTGAGACAGATCTGTGTCTGTGTTGTTTTTGCTCATCAACGTTTTACTCTGTGCGCTATTTATTTTTATGACGTTTTCAATTTACGCCTTTTATGTGTCCATTCTGCACTCACATTGACTTTTTCTGCTCCTGCTTCTGCTTCTGCTGCGACTGCTGCTGCTGCTGCTGCAATAATTCAATACATGCCAAATAGTTGAGTAAACATAAAAAAGAAAGTGAAGATAAAATAAATACATATAAGACGCATTAAGATGACAACATTCGATAGAACACTTCAACAATTTACTCGTTGTGTCGTTTAGTTAACATTTCAAATCTATAATAATAAAACAAAAAAAAAAAATGAAGCTAAACAAGAGAAAGTCGATTAAGGCTGTGAAAATTCTTAGAATAAAACTTAAATAGAAGCCATTTATTTTGAGTATTTTTAAGTTTTACAGTTATGCCTTGTGTACTCCTTGTGCTGCCTGCCTGACTGCCTTTTGTTATTTTTCGTTTTTCATTTTTCTTACACACGGATGAGCCAATTTCTACAGTAAGTGACATGTTATCATGTTTCATACATACTTTGGGTCTGCTGTGTGTGTGCGTGCGTACTTAAAGCGTTGACGATTGTGATTATTTCTCTTACTCGTAGCTATGCCGTTAACTGTGAAAGCAATCATTTAACTCAATTTCATATAATTTTCAAAAATAAACAACACACACCACACACATACACACACACACACACAGACACATCAGTGCACACTAAGCTTGATAATATACTGACAAGTGTGTATGTGTGCATGCATGCATGCCAAAATGCTGAACACTGAACGCTGTCCGCTGTCGCTTGTTTGCTCTCCGAGGATGCGTTGGAAGTTGGTGCCATAGTTTGCTTGTTATTTTATTAAACATTTTAAACAATTTCAATGCTTGTCCTGTCCGGTCGTCCTGAAACTTTTATTTAAGCTGGAAACTATTTCTATTTCATTTTGTTTGCTGCACATGGCTGGCTGCTGTTGGTCTTGTACTTTGCCTTGTTTTTGTTTTTTTTTTGTTTTGCAGCTGATTTTGCCTCCAACTTTGACTAGTTTTATTTGTACTTTCTATGCCAAGTCAAATAAAAACCGAACAACGACAACGACAACAACATCAACAGCAACAGCAAAAGCAAGAGCAACAGCAATAATAAAATCAACATGTACATACGTGCCGTTATATGAATACGGTGTCGCCGCCAAGTGCTGCATGGACATATGCGCACTTAGTTCTTTTGGCGTTTTATGTTATGTCGCCTCGTCTGGCAAACAAGGAACCTCCCGCTGTTGGACGCATCATTTTTGCTTTGTTAGTTAATTTATTATGTTATGTTTGTGTGTGTATTTGTTTGCTTGTTTATGCGAAGGTGTGTGTGTGTGTGTGTGTGTGTGCACAAGTAAAAACATAGCAATAACAATGACAGCAAACAAATAAAAAAGTATGAATACAAAAAGTTGAAAATAATAATAAAAGTGTAAGACGTCACACGTAGTGTAGTTCAAGTATGTACAAGGTCTGTGTATGTGTGTGTGTGTGTGTGTGTGTGTGTGTGTGTGAGGATATAGGTGTGTACAAGCAGCAGTCGGCTATTATATTTATCACAATCGTCAGACTCACCCTGTATAGTTGAGACGCTTGCTGGCATTCTTTACACAAGCTTCGTATGTCTTATTGCTGTCGGTGTGCGTTGCTTCATCCTTTTGTTGTCTTGAGAATTGGTATTATGCCTGCTGTGCGTAAAACGCAAAACAAAAAAGTAAAAACAAAAAACAGGATGGGGTAGAAAAAGAAAAAGAAAACAGAAAACAAAATAAAAAGAAAAAGAAAAACAGAAGAAAACATAAAAGAAAAAAATGAAACTAACAGAAAGAAAGAAAAATTTGCTTCAGCTTTGACAGTTGACGCACACCAGCTGTGTGCACAAAAGCTTTGCCTACTTTACGGCTGGCCACAAATGCACCGCACCACAGCACGCCGCAGCCCGCCTCATCGCACCACATATGAGCACATAAGATACTCATATTCACTATGAACAATATACATACATGCACACATGCATACATGCATACATGCCTGCATATGTGTATATGTGTGTGTAGTGTGCGTGTGTGTTGTAGATATTATTGTATTTTATATTTGTTAAACTAGTGCCTCAAACGCTGACGGCAATAGCAACGCTTTATCGCTTATGCTGCGGATGCGCTCTGCCATCTGCCATTCATCCCCATCCCCCGCCTAACGTCCATACACGGGCACTGCTCCTCCAACCGTTGGGAGGAGGCCCCTCTGTGATATTTTTATTTCCACTACTATTTCACTTAATGAATGAGATTTTTATTGTGTGTTATATTAGGTCGCTCTACGGCTCTCCGGCTCTTTGGCTTCCTGGCTCCCCGACTCCCCGACTCTTCGCCTCGGCCGCTTTGTGCTTTTCTAATGACATGTGTATTGTTTGTTTGCTTTATTTTTTATTTATTTTATTTTTTGTTTTTTTTTTTTTTTCGTTTTTTTTTTTTGTTATATCATATATATTTTATTTGTTTGTTGTTGGCTTGATGTCGCTGTCACTGTCGCTGTCGTTGTCGTTGTCGCTGTTACGTTGTCGTTGTAGCTGTCGTAACTCCTCTTTGAGCGCACATTTTGATTTCATGAGCGTTTCGTTTTAGCACTTAATGTGGCTTTGTGGCAATTTATTCTCGTGCATATATGCGCATTCGTCTATGGATTGCTGCTTGCTTGATCTTGTTTTGTTTTTATGTCATGTGATTACCAGAATTTACTCGTTCACTCGTTCTGCACTCAAATGTATTCGTTTAATCATGTGCATGTTGCTAAAAAAAAAAGCAGAAAAAAATATCGGACAAAAAAATATGTGAATTGTTAACTGTGCAATAAAAATGATATTTTGGCCAATTGTTTTTGCTTGTTCCTGTTCATGTTTTGGTTTTGTATTTCTCTTCTTCATTTTTCTTTGCCTGTTTTTTTTTTGTTGTTTTTGCACGCCTAGTTTGTGATTTCCGCTTTATTGCGTGCATGTGTTCGTCTGTCAAATTGACAAATTGCATTTTTTTTTTGTTTTTGTTGTTTTTTGCTTAGCAAAACGAAAACCGAAGCAATTTGCAGATTTTCTCAATTGTTTTTTTTTTGTGGGGTAAATCATCGCATACTGCAAAGTGTTTTGTGTTAAAAATATATATTTCGGTTTTCTATTGTAAGTACAAAGTATCCTTGTTGAAGCGAGGAGTCGACTGTGGCTAATGGCTCACTTGGGCTTTGCAATGCTGCTGAAGTTTAATTACTTTAGTATTGAGTTTGCCAAACGCAACTTGGAGAATGTGATAGGCAATATACAATATATATATATGCATATATAGCTATGTATATATGTATGTATGTATGCAGTCAGTCGGTCGTGTAGACATGTGTATATGTTAATTGCCAAATTCATAATAGACAGGAACAAGTTGGTAAATTGCTTAATACGAACATATCGTGTGTAATATGGATATATTATGTATGTACAATATGTATATGCAACGTTGCTCGCCCCATAGACTGCTGCTGCAGCCAGTAACCGCAATGTTGCTAAACAATGCTGCCAGCAGTTGACCCATGGCACCATGCACACCGATTAACTGAGTGTGATTTGTGGGTGCTCTGGCCGTTGCTAGTTAAACGTGTTTGCTCGTACCGTGTGTGCGAGTGTCACAGTGCCTGTTTGTGTGTGTGTGTGTGTGTGTGTGTGTGTGTGTGTGTGTGTGCGTGTGTGAACCGCATGGACAGTCGTATATCAGGGTGCCATTTGCGTGCGGTGCCGTTTTGCTAAATTGTCGATGCAAATGACTGCACCGTGCCATGGAATTTGAAGTTAGTTGTTCATATGCATGTGTGTGTGTGAGTGTATGTGTGTGTGTACATACATTCCCATGTAAGATATCGTGTATGCACACACGCTGTTGATTTTCATAAATGTTTAAACTCTGCAGTCGTGTATGCAGTCAGTTGGACTGACAGTCATTTAGTCGTTCACACAATGTTGTGTGTGTTGGCATGCCAGCTTGCTTATTTGCCAGTAATTTATTCCAGCAGTCTGTCAACCAGCCAGTCAGTGAGTCAGTCAGTCAGCCAGTCAGTCAGTTAGTGAGGGAGCCAGCCAATCAAATGCTCAATCAGTCATTCGATCAGTCAGCCTGCAGTTAGTTTACAAAGTTGATTGCCAAACAAAAACTTTTTGATCGGACTTAATTTTATGGCCATTGTTGTTGTTGTTGTTGTTGTTAGTTGTTGCTGCTGCTGTGTTGCTGTGCTTGCGACTGTTATTATATTTGGTGTTGTTGTTGTTGTTATTGTTATTGCTGATGTTGCTGTTGACGTCGTTACTGACGTCGTTCTTATAGTTGGAGTTATTGTTTACTTTGTCATTGTGGCAGTTGCTGCTCGTGTTGCTATTGTTGTCGCTGTTGGTGTTGTTGTTGTCCTTGTTGTTTCAGTTTTGTACACTATTTGACTTAAGTTGGCAGGTCTCAGCGAGTTGAGTTTCGCATGGGTGGCTACAGTTTGCTTGTCTGTCTGTCTGTCTGCCTGCTGCTGTTGCTCCTCCATGCGGCTTACTCACACAGCATTTCACGTTACACGTCACACGTTACTGCACGATGCAGCACGTCAATGTGCTGTGCTCCCTGTTTGCTTCGTTTAATGTTTGCTTTTGTTGTTGTTTTTGTTTCTGCTTCTGTTTTGTGTTGCATTACTTTGTTGCTGCTGTTGCTGTTATTGTTGTTGTTGTTATTGTTTATATTGTTGCACCCACAATGTTATTTTGTGAAATGGTTTTCCCTAAAAGTATGTAACATACGACAAACTTCATACGTTATGCGCAAACTTTTTAAGTAGTAAGCATCTACAAGATACGTTTTGTTATTGCCTGACTTGTGCCTGCACACATTGTTCTCCTCGTTCCCGTTCCCGTTCCCGTTTCCCTTCTCGTGCTCATTCTCCCCATTTTTTGGTCCGCACATCGACATTGTCATTGTCATCGACGATGTCCTGGTTACTGTTGTTGCTGCTGCTGCTGCTGCTGTTGTTGGTGCTTCTGGTGTCGATGTTGTTTGCTGTTATTTTCGTAGTAATGTTTGTTGTTATTATTGCTTAGTGGTTGCCATACTCGATTTTTTGCACACGCTTATGTGTGTACAGATGTCCATGCAGCGCATTTATGCAGGATATGTTTTTCATGTTTAAGTTCTTCTTTGCTTTGTTGAAGAATAGCAATAACTTGTGAATATGCCTTGATGCGTTTTTTGTTTTGTTTTTTTTTTGGTTTTTTATCTTCACAAGTTGCCAAAGTTTCCATATGCATATCCATGTGTTTTAAGCGATACAAACTTAAATAAAATACGATCTGCAAGTGAATAACTTATCTTCGTCTCTCTCTCTCTCTCTCTCTCTCACTCTTTTGCTTGTTAAAGTGGCACTTTTGAAGTTGCGCATATGTTCTGCGCCAAGAATAGTGTCAAATCGTTAGTGAACACTGTCTGCATTCGATTTAGCTGACAAAGCAATATAAAGTTTGCAGTTTTGCGCTGCCATTCTATGCCAAGTCAGTTGAGAGGAAATGGACTTCAATCGAATGCTGCCATTTCTTCGCCTTTCTCAGTCGCTTAGGTTGTGTGTGTTAGGCTTAGGCACCAGAGACCGGGATCTCTCATGCTTATGAGTGAGTCCAAATGGTAATTTTGAATGTGTTTTTGTAGCGAATGCTCTTGATAAGTCGGGGAATACTTTCTGCGTTGATGCCTTCGTTGGCTGCTAAAATGCACACCTACATGTGTAGTCCACCGTTACATTATGTACCACGGCAGAGTATAACATTTGATGCCGTTTAGATTGGCTTTAAAACTTGATTTTGTCTTCAATCTAAGTTGCTGTGTGTAACTGTATTCGATATGCATGGCATATGCCTCACAGGCACAGCTTGAGGCGATTTGTGAAAACTGTCAATGATGTTGTTTTTCTTCTTTTTTTTTTTTTTTACAAATACTTTAGGCCATGGCTAAGAATAGCAACGACAGCAACAACAAAATAGAATATAATAGAAAAAAGGGTGCGAAAGTGCTTACAGCAAAGAAGAAGAAATTACGCTTCGTTGCATGGGCGACACAAAGCGCCAACGTGCGCATCTTTGTTGTTGCCTGTCGTACTGTGCTTTGCTGTGCTGTGCTTTTGAAGCGTGCCTCTTCTTATCTGTACGCAGCTTGATACGCTCTCACGCTCAGATATTAACTGCTAAAGACACAAAAAACATACAAAAAAAAAAATAAAAAATACAAAAAACACACGCACACAATGATCGTTCGCATCTTTTGTTGTGCAAACAGGTGAAAATTCGCTTAAATTTTTTTGCCATTTCATTTTTCATTATTATTATTATTTTGATTTTTTCTTGTTGGCAAAATGATATTGGTTTTTAATACGAATACGAACGCTTCTTTTTCACTGTTTGCCTCAATTGAGGCTTTTGTGCTGACGACACGGCGCCGAAACTGATTTGTAAGCATACTCTCGCACACTCACACACGCATACACAGCTGGCAGCAGCACTGTGCTGTGCTGTGCTGTGTGGTGCGGTGTGGTGCGGTGCCTGGCGCGTATACGATATAGAGCAGCTTATAAAGGCTGCTGCGTGTTTTTTAAGCCTACAGCTGTACTCTGCTGAATTGACAAATATGATAATAATAAACAATAAACACACGCCTGCCGGTATGCAACATTTTTTAACTCATTAAAATTATGATGCCCATTCCCGATGCATGTACACGCATGTACATATGCACGTGGGGAGTGTGCTCTGCGTAAGCGCATTTGGCGCTATTAATAAATACGCTTCAATTGTTATTTCATCTGCTGCTTGTGAAATTTAATTCTGAAATCTTTGGTTTTTGCGTTTAAATGATGCCTTAATACTTTGTTGTGGCAATTGACTGGCATTAAAAATTCGTTGTCAATTTATTTTAATCAGTCTAGACTAGCAATTCGCTTTCTGCAATTAAATTAAAATAGTCACATATATGTTTTAAGCGATTTGTGGGTCCAAGAATTTCATAAAGGAGTGTATATTTTTTAGAGCATGTATGAGGTTTGGTAAAAGGTAATTTATTATTTTTGCAATGATTTGATCCGATTTAGGTTTAATGTGCGCCGTTTTGTTCGATAGCGTGTTGCCATGTTGAGGGTATTGAGGGAATGCATAAAAGCCTCTTCATCAATCTCCTGGAGCTGTTCTGATGGAGCGCAATTCCTTCGCTTTTTTTTCACTTTGCCGATGTTCAGAATTTACGCGCTTTAAAACAAAATTTAAACAACAAATCACAAAACTATAACAGTAGACTTTTTTGTACGAAATCTCATCTGTGAGAAAAATAATGGATTTCTTTTCCTGTACGAGTATATGGTATTTGCATGTAAATCGTCATGTGATTTGCATTTTGTACACGTGGATGCGTATTCGCACACATTTGCTGTGATGCGCCGTGCGGTGTACAAAACTTCCACGTGCAAATTAACTCGCACGAATGTGGCGATGGTTTCGCATTTTCGATGTTTTAACGTGTTAATTAATAGCTCGTCGACGTACGTTCTCGCAAAGGCCCACACCTAATTAGTGTTAGGCAAAAGGCAAAAGAAGCTCATATAACCAGCGACATTCGTGTCAGAGCCAACTCGAACGTGCCTAAGCCAAACAGCATCACCAACACCAAAACACCAACACCATCAGCAACACCAGTGTCCCTTTTTACAGTAAACGAGTATCCTTTTGTCATTGTGGTTTAGGTTTTTGTTCTTGTTTTTTTTTTTAATTTTCTGTTTTGTTTCAACTGGAATTTGGTGTTCATCTGAGTTGTTATTTACGTGCATACTCGTAGTAGATAGCGAACTTCACTCCATTATTAAGTACATTACAGTGGACATTGCTTTTTGAGTCAAACTGATGTGTAATTTGCTGTTGTGTGATAATTTGATATTCCAAAAATGTTTTTTTTTTTGTATGTATACAACGGATTTCTTTTTAATTAGTTTGCATATCGGGAATTCTCCAACGAAGCATGTTAAGTAAGCGAATTTTCAATTTGGCCAGGTTATACTTTAGGAAAGATGGTATAAAATCGATGTGAGTGTTTTATGGAATCCTCTATGGATTCTTAAGGGAATTTTGGCAACAACAAAGTTGAAACTTTTCAAAATAACACAGAGAATTTGAGCATATGAGAGAATTCGTTAAAGAGTTGTTTGACTGTGCTTATTTTTATTTTAGTCTTTTATAACGACACCTGCTTGACTTTAACAAATTCAAAGTTTCATATTTCGCCACAAAAAAAGAAGGGAACAAAAAACAAAACAAAAAAAAAAAAAAAACATAAAAGGGAAAAAAATATCAACCAAAAACGTAAAGAAAAACAAAAACACACACAATAGCAACAACAATAATAAAAGACTACTGTGTAAACGCGTAATTGGTTCTTCTTTGACTAAACGTCACTTTGCGTTGGTATGCCGACTATTCGCTTGACATTGGCGCTCCAGGTTGGCGGACGCGAGTGGCCATGGGGGCCGAGTGTGCGTCTAACATTTTAATTAATATACTTTATAGCAAATTTTATTGGCTGCTAAGTTGCCGCCGCCGTGCTCGTGTGCGGGCAGGCAGCTGGACACTGTGACAAATAGTCAGTCGTTGCCAGTTTGTGTTTTCCTGCTTAGCTGGCAGTCTATCAAAGTCAACGCAGGCCAAAACGAGACAAATGGCCGAAAAGGCAAAACCACTTGCTGGAAAATTTAAATTCAAAAACTCAACACGAAAACAAAACAAAAAAAAGAAAAAAAAAAAAATGAAAAAGACAAGTAAACACAAATGTTTTAAACACAGAAGATGCTTTCATAGCGTCTCAAATGTAACGAAACGAAACGAAATGAAGAGAAGAGCGAGAAAAAAAGAAGAAAGAAGCAAAAATGGAAGCCATTACCATCCATCCACGCGCAATTCACAGTGATGGCTGACAGCAGCAGCAGCAGCAGCAGGAAGTTGTTTGCTGCATATAAAAAAAAAAACAAAAAGCGCAAGCAACTGAATGAAACGCAGAAATTAAGACAAAGCCAACAGGAAAAAATTTGGTGTTTTGTAGCGTTTTGTTGATGCGATTGCTGCTCACTCAAGCAGCAAAACGCCTTTGCGAGCAAGTGAGCGAGTGAGTAAGTGAGCAGCGAGTGAGCGAGCAAAAGGTTCGGCGCGAGACTTTCGCTGAGATGGACATCTACGAACACGATTCCTTGGTGGGTGGAAGATCGGCGGGCTAGTCATCGTCTAACATATTCATAATTCTCCTGAGCGTGGTATGAATAACATGAATATTTAAATTTTAATTATTTGCTTACCTAGCAACTCATAAAATTCGGGGCCAAACAAAAATAAGAAAATGAAAAAAAGAAAAGCAAAAAAAAAAAAAAAAAACAGCATCATTTAAAAAGTTTTGCGTTTGTCTTCGTTTTGCCAGGGCATTTGCTTGGGTCATGCAATGGAACAGCTAAGCAATGAATATATGTACAATTATCATGGCCGGAACTTATACAGATCTATGGTATATTATTGTGTGTATATAAGTGTAATTATTCATTCTTTTATTGGTTTTGTGCTTTGAATTGTTTGAGTGTCACTTTTTGATTTAATTTACTTGAACTTTTTGCGCAATTCGCAGACAAGTTTCGCCAGACGGAATTCTGGCTGCGGCTGGAAGAAGTTTTGCAAGTGAATGCATAAAATTTGTTACTTTAATTTGAAGGACAAAACAACAAATATACAGTTTTTTTTTTTTCTTTTATGACTTGAACTTTTACTTGAGCTTTGGTCTAATTAATTCAAAATGAAGTCGTGGTACTTGTCACTATATACTCGTACATAAAAGATGTATATATACATATATATATTGGTTGACTTTTTTGTGGCTTTGATTCTTTTGTTATTTACTTTGGGTTAAGCTTGGCAATAGCTGTCTATAATGAATTAATAAGCATATTTATTTTAGGATTTTAATGCATATGCCACGCTCACTTCTTCGATAGCCGAAGTCAGTTCAAGGTCTTGTCAGCTGTACGTGTTAATTGGATTTATGCGATTTATTCGTTTCGCTTGGAAGTTAGCAAAAATCTCAATAATATACAAACAAACAAAAACTAAATAAAAAAATTGTTGCTGTTGCTGGAACATATTTCCGTAAATTGATGATGATCATCGTCTTGTTCGTTCATTTGGCAATTATTTATTGTTTTAAATGTTCCCCAAAGATTTCGAATAGATGAAATAATCTTTGCGTTTCATCGTAATCGTTTGTGCTCAAACTGACAGCATTGTTTGATTTAATCATTACTCATACGCGCATTTAGCATACACGGCACGGCACGGCACGACATGACACGACACGACGTGCCCAATGTCAGTTAAAGCAATGCTCAAGCCGGTTTAACTAGGCTATGGTCAAGTATCTATTGAAACAAAGTATTCTTTAATTATTAATTATGCTTGTCTATGGCGGAAAAAGGCGCACAATAAATACAAACGGCGGAAGGGGGTTCCCCGTTTTGCTGCAGTGCTTTTGCCAGCCATAATGAAAAACACAAAAATACAAACACGAAAAACCAAAAAGGAAGAAAACAAAAACCAAAACGAAAAAGTAAATACAAACAAATAAAAATCGTGAAATACACATTGGACGTGTTGGAGCTGGAGTGTGGACAGCGCGTGTGTGCGAGAGTGAGGGAGCGTGTGTAAGTGTGCTACAAGCCTATAAAGACATCCTTTCAGATGGCTTCTGCCTGCCAATTGCCGACATAAAAGTTCCTTGCACATTTCTACGATGGCGTGCGTGCGTACGTGCGGTACATTATCGTGTTTGCCTGTGTGCGGGTGCCGCTGCTTCTGTGCGTTTGTGTGTTTGTGTGCTTGCATGTGTATTTGCGCAGCTATTGGCGTCTCTGTGGGCGCAACTGTGTGCGTATTTGTTTATTTATACGGCAACATGAGGACATGTCAAATATTTTTGCATAAAAATGCTTCGTACTCGCACACATACACAATCTTAGTTATGCTCACTTACTCACGTAGAGATCCAGAAGTGTCTCTAGCGATTTTTGTGGTGACATGTGCAAATTTAAAGTCACTTCGTATGCGTAACAGTAAGAGAAGTCGTTCAAGTTAACGCAAATGGTCTTGGAAGTTGCATTAAATTCCTCTAAAATAAATAACATGTATGAATTACAATAACAACAACAACAACAACGACCAAGTTTGAAACTGTATGCATGTGTATTGGTGCGTTAGCATGCACGTGTGCAAATACAAACAAACTGGCAAAACTAATAAATGAAACAAATAAAAATACAAAAATAATAATGAATAGAAAAGCTGAAGTTCAGTGCAATTTGCACACAAAGTTGCATTGTACGTTGTATGTGTGTGTGTGCCAAGAGCAATTACAACAAATGACAAAAGCGTTTCAAAATGTGCGTACCGCAATGCAATTATAAAAATGACAATAACGCCAGCAACAAAAAGGACAACAATGACAAAAAATAAATAAACAAAAATAATAAAAAGAAAAAAATAAAAATAATGGAATTGTTTTATAAATAACTGACATTTAGGCAGTTATTGTTGTTTTTTGTTTTGTGTTGTTTTTTCTCATTTATTTATTTTTGTTTGTTTGTTATTTTTTTGTTCGTTTTGCTACATTTGTCGCTCGTCCTGTGTCGGTACGTGCGTTAATGCGCGTACATGACAACAATGACAGAAGAAATGACATTAATAGCCAAAACAGCAACAGCAACAGCAACAACAACAACAACAAGAACAACAATGTTGAACTTCTTTAGGCATTCGTTGAATAATTTTAATATCAGTTTAGCTTTTCGTCGAAATTAAAATGAATTAATTGCGTAGGCGATTTAGCTCACCAAAATACATAGCTATATGCCCCACAGCCACAATTTATGTAATGCCACAAGAGGCAGAGGGACAGTCAACGTGAACGTGAACGTGAACGCGAACGTGAACAACATACAAAGTGCGAGAATGGCACTTGGTGAACATTGCCAGTCGAGACTTATGCGTCTGGACATGAGTGTGCTCTGTTCCCACACACAAACACACACACACTCCAACACACTCCAACACACACACACAACAGAATAAATGAAATGAATGTTTGGTTTTTATTTGCTTCTGTGCGTTACATTTTGTTTCGTTTCGTCTTCGTTTTGAAACAGCGGCTCAGCCGGCTCAGAAAATGTCAGCAACATCATCAGCAGCTCGTTGGCTACCGCAATCAGATTATGATACTCGCCGACATTGTGCAAAAAGGAGCTTAACTTTGGTCTGCTTGCCAACCCCTCCAGGCACTTACTTGCCGACACTTCACAGCTTCAAAGATTACAGACCGCAGCGAGTCACCTTTAATTGTGGTCTTACCGCACTTCTGACTTGCGCCACAGTATGGGACAGCTGTGTCAGCTGTCATGGCAAGATTATTGCTAAATTTAGCAATTCTGCAGCACATCACTTGGAAACCAGCTCAGCTTAACTTAGCTTTGCTGTTATATTTATGTGAAACAAAATAATTATAAATCACTTACATTGTTAACGTTCAACTAACATAATGAGACACACACACACACACACACACATACACCTCACATACACATACGCACATGCAGTAAGCAGATGCACGCATTTATTTCAACTGATTACCCGCAAAATTCGAAAAGTGTATAACTTGAAGTCTGGCATAGTTTTGGCTAACCAACTGCAAATTGCAACAGACAACAGACAACAGCAACCGGACAACAACAGGCAATGCGAGCAGCAGTTGTCATCGTCATCATCATCATCATCATCGTCGTCACCATCATCATCATCATAATAAGTTAAGCATTTACTGCGGAGCTGCGTAAGCTGCCAGAAACCGCAAATTTTATGCGTTCAAGCATTAAAACCGAATGTAAATTGAATTAAACTCGTTATGCGTCAACAAGCGTCGAATGCAGCAACAACAACAACAACAATCATACTGCAGAATAATAAAAGAAGAGAAAAAACCTAACTTATTTTTCATGGCATTGTCAGTAAAAAATAAAAATCCATTTAACTGGAAAAAAATGAAACAAAAACAAAACGAAGAAGAAGGTCCTGCCAACGCTGCAGTAGCAAAGTATGCGCATTTGGTTAATTGAACGGCAGACACGTGTGCCGAACTAAGCAGCTCCAATGGCCTGCGCTGGCACTGCTCCAGGGGTAATCAGTGATGCCAAGACACGAGTCCTAAAGTATCACATAGGCACCCTGTATGCATGTGCGTGCGCATGTTCATGTCCTGATTGCTTGAGCAGGCAACTTTGTGCAACTTCATTACTTCAATAGCCGGATCCGGTAGCAGAATATGTGAAACCATTAAGATGCTGTGCCTGCCCTGCAGTGTGTGGGTGGGCACAGCGAAAAGCAATAAATTGACTGTCGCATGTTAAATACTGAGGCGTAGGAGTATTTAAGCACGGCAACATTATTCTCATAACTACTTATGCTGCTGCTGCTGCTGTTGCTGTTGCTGTTGTTGCTGCTTGGCTTAGCGCCGTGCATTATGCTATGCTTAACTGCGAAGCCGCAGGCAGAGCGCCAAAATGCGTCTTGCGCTGCTTTGGTCCTGCCGGGCTAAGGCTGGGGCTTTAGTTTCGCAATGGCAGCGTTGCCTGTCGTGACGTGGCATGGCGTGCCAAGGTATTGCAAGGCATACAATAAAGTTACAACGTGCCGGGTTAAGTTTGGTCGGTGTGGGTCGCATCGAGTCAAGTTGAGTTTTCTTGATTAAGTGCTAGACTTGGCTTTTATGTAAATAAGAAGCTTTGCTTTCTTCTTGCTTTATTGTGATAAACACAGCACACACAAGGCACGTGCATATATGCCAATACCCTGCACACACACACACACACCTGCATATGTGTGCCAGAGTATATGATTTCATGAACCTATATATATGCATATATACCATATGTGTTTTATATTGACATGTGCATATTTGTGTGTTTTCTAACTTGTGGTGCATAAGTCAATATGAGAATATTGAAAATCGAAATGAAAACACTTTTATGAAGATGCGCTTAAAGTCCATTTACTCAGTAAAATTTCATGCAGTAAACAGAGCTTCTATCTCTGCCTCTCTATCTCACACACACACACACACACACGCACAGTGCTTAATTAAGTATACGCCGAGTGGCCTAGTCATGTGGCAAATCTTGTTTGGCAAATATACTTTCGGCTTAAAGTGAAATTAATTTGATTGCCTATGAAATAAGTAAGTTATTAATTTTCGCATTGAGTGCTCTAAACTTGTTTGCACATGCCAAGTTGCATGGTAACATTAACGAAATGCTAAGTTTTGAAAAGCAATAATTTGAGTTTGACTTAAATAAAGCGTTGCATAATATGATGAATATACACATGTATATATTTTGAATTGTTCAATGCCAGGCAATGCAGGTGCACAAAGGCGAACAACACTACAAGCGACTAACTTTTGTTCTGCTGCTGAGTTATTATTTTGTTTTTTTTTTTTTTTTTTTTTTTGCTTTGTGTTTTATATTTATTTATGCTTTGTCTTCATCCACATGCAGGCAGACATGCATAGACATATACAGGCACACATATATGTTTATACTTGCACATAGCTGGCATTAATTGAATTTCATGTAGGTTTTTGTATGCGATAGCTTATGTGAACGTATATTATTTCATGCAATACATATTTCAATTTATGTGCAAATTTTATGCTAACCCAAGCTCATGGCATGGCGAACAGCAGCGAATCAACGAACCGCAACCAAAATTATGCCATGTGTGAGCGAGTATCTATTATCTGTATGTGTATGTGTGTGTGTGTGTGTGTGTGCGTGTGTTGAAGCGTATCTATGCTCCATGCTCCATGCCAGCGTTGGCCAACAACATTTCACATTGTACAATTATTCTATAACAATGTCCGACCGAAGCATATGCATTAGACTTTTACGACAATGTTTATGGTAATCCTTTTAAGGTAATGCGCGCCTGATCTAACTCGTTAGCTCTGCCAGCCTAACTATGCGCTGCCATACACATGTGTGTGTGTGTGTGTGTGTGTGTGTGTTACATGCCATGCGTAGCCTGCAACGAACATTCTATGAAATTAGTTCGCATACCTGTGCTCTTGTTGTTGTTATGGTTGTTGTGTTGCCCCAACGGGCATTTTAAGTATTTTTATTTTTATTTTTTTTGCATCCATTTTTACTGCGATATGCAGCATCTAATACAAAATAAAATGTTGATGTGCAATAATGTAACCATAAAATTTTGTTGTTTTTGGCTTTTGCTTCTATAAGATTAAGCGTTGAAAATCGTTGTTACTCATAATAAGTGTGTGTGTGTAGATGCAGGTGTAGCTATTTCGTTTATTGATATTAAATTTCAATTAATTTGGAATTTAATGGAATTGAACGCACTACGTTCGCAAATTGATTAAAACGCAGGCGTCGCTGCGAGTATTAGGCCGGGCATGCCTGCTGCAACGCCCCGTCAAATGTCAGATACGCACACGCGCATGCAGCTAAATCAGCGTCAATAATGCTGCTTGCCAACAAAAATACAAACATGCATACATAACAGCAACAGCAACAACAACAACAACAAGGACAATAACCATAAAAGCAACAAAATGTTGGCAAATGCCAAAAAAAAAAAAAAGAAAAAAAAAACTGGAATGGAAGCGGTACGACTAAACTCATTTAATCATCACAAAGCATTTAATCCCACAAAATGAACAACAAATACGTGCGAGTGTACATGCACACACACACAGACACACACACACACGCATACACACATACATGTAAGGGCAACATAATGACGCGCATATCAATCAGCGTGGCACAGGAGCGTAGTGTAGCTTTTGGGTAATTGCAAATCACCTTCAATTCAATGGCTCAGTAATCCCTGTTCGAAATTTTTCACTGTCTACGCTGCTGACGTGATTGAGTGGTTCAGCGGTGAGGCAGTGGAGCGGGGCGAACTTGATGCGGCCATGTAGCTTAGGTATGTGTCAGTGTGTGTGTGTGTGCATATGCGCCATTAATGCGTACGTGTGTGTGTCTGTGTGCGTGTGTGTGTGTGTGTGTGTGCGCGGCAGGTCATACTGCATGAATGAATGAGACTTTATCAGTTATAATGTACTACATCATGAACTTGACTTCGTTTCGTGTGCGCTAAAAAACCACGAAAAAAAAAGAAGAAAACACAGAAAAAAGAAGACAACTTTGTTTATTTTCTCTTAACCACAAAACGGCAAAATAAAACAAAAAAAAAAGGAGAGAAGACTCACACACACACACACATACATACACATAAAGCATAAAAACGACGTCTTAGCCTAGCCACGTTAACATGTCAAAAATGAATGAATCATGTCGTTACAGACTTGGTCGCCTGTTTTCTGCTTCTTCTTCTTCTTTTGGTTTTTTTTTTTATTTTTTTTTATTTTTGTCTTAGCTGTTTCTTGTCGTCGTCGTTGTTGATGCTGTAGTTGTGGTTTTTGTTGCTATTCGTTTGTTTTCGTTGCTACTGTGCAATTTTGTTGCCTTAACGAATTTTTCGATTTTTTTCTTTTTATTTTGTATTTTTTTTTGCTCTCAAGCTCAGAAGCTTAAGTGTGTTGTTTAGCAACCAAATGACTATCTCCGTCGGTTGCCTTGTGCTGCACGTTATGAATTGCCTAGTTAAGTCCTCAGCTCTTGGCTCTAAATGAGGCAGAACAGCGTTTACACAGTAGTAAATTATCCACAGAATTATGAAAGTTTTTTAAGAATATAATATACTTGTATAATAACATGATAATGTATGTGCATGATATTATGTGCATGGATGTGTGTGCACGAGTATGCATGTGTATGCATGCAATTAATTCTAAGAATTGAACGGTTGGTTAAGCAACTTATGTTAGCTCCTCGACAAATTAACAAGTTTGGCAGCACACTTGCCATGCTCTGGCACTTACACTGTGGCTCGCATTACAGCCAACTAATGGGCCAGCAACGCACTCGGTTCTGCGCCGCCCACTTTTAAGTTTCGCAACAACAAAATTTTGCCAAAATTGGCAGTCAGTGTAAAACTTTGCCGAATTATGCACGCTTCTAAGTTATGTGTGTGTGCTGCAGGTGGCACGCGGCATTTGCTTGTCAAAACTGTCTGCAACGTCTATGGGCACCCTCACGGATTTGCCAACTCTGTATGCGTGTCTGTGTGTGTGTGTTTGTGTGTGTGTATGTGTGTGTGCCCTAAAAGAGGGTACTTATCAAAGTGAAACAATTCTTGACAGGCTAAATATAATGCGAGCCGGTATTACTTGCACTCGCTCGCATTCTGACGATTGCCTGGCGCACAAGAACGAAACAATATGAAAGCAACAAAATTACTCCATATACTCTATATCGTATATGTTACATACATCTGTATATTGTGCGAATATGCAGATGTATGCGAGTACGCATGTAACATATATACATATACTCGTATAAATGCCTTATCAGGCAGGCATATGTGCGGCATATTTTCGAAACAGTTTTGCTTCACGTTGCTGATTCTGATTCCTCATGTAAAGCCTATCGGCAACTGCTAAATCAATTTGCTTGCTTATTTTTCGGCTTATTTGCGCTTATACAAGTAAATGGATTTTTTATTGAAACGATTTCAAATTACGCTTCAGCATTGTCGTCCCCAGCCCAGCCCAGCCCAGCTTCGGCGTTACGTTGTTATCCTTCTGCTGTCAGTGCTGCAGCATATCTTGGCGTCTTCGACAGTTGCAGGCGCCACACTAAATAAGTAATTTTATCAGCTTCTACAGCTTCTCTACACGTAAGCAGGAGTTTATTTTATCTTTGTTGCCTTTTATTTTTTCTTTCTTTTCTTTTTTTTTATTTTTATTTTTTTTTTTTTTGTGTGTTTTTGTGTTCTTCACTTGCCAGTTTCTGTGGTATGTTGTGTGATTTTGTATTTGATGCTGTGCGTTCATTAGATAACACATATTCGTGGCATTGACTGTTGCTGATAGCAGCAGCAGCACAAAAAACTCTAACAACAACAACAACAAGTTTACATTTAGTTCGAGTTTAATGTAATTAAAAGTCACATCTACGTCCACGAAGCATGTGGAGCGACACACGCAAATGAGCAACAGGTAAATTAATTATGACTGTTGCAGTGCATTCTTTGTTTTTTCTTTTTTTTTTGTCTCATTTTGTCTGTCATGCTAATGCGGTAGCATAGCAACCGCAACAACAACAACAATAAAAGTGGCAGCAGCAGTAACCAAAGCATGTCACACAGAAATGCAGGCAAGCTGAAATGATATAAAGTTTACATGAAGGATAAGGGCAGAAAAAAAACGGTTTTGTGTTTCAATTAAAGTCGTGAAGCACATTAGTGGATAGGAATCCATGCCATGCCATGCCATTGCATGCGATTTGAGAGAAATGAGCATAAAATGAAAAAGAGGCAAAATAACATTACAGTCACGTCTGTAATATTCGGCTAACTCGATGACTTTGTACCGTACACATAAGAATATGAAACTGAAAAACCGTAACTTAACTGATGTGAATCGAAGTTTGGCAACACACAGCTATGATGTACGCATAGAGATGGCAACAAATGCTTGGCTGCTGCTTACCTGCACTTTATTTAAATGTTGATACTTCAAGGATATCTTTGACTGTCGTGCGTTGCTGTGCATGTGGGCTCCTATGTTTATCGATAGGCGAGTTGTCACATATCGTAAATATGGTTTATGTATTAGAGCTGTAGATAAATGGATTATGCATGGCTACATCATGTTTCCTTTGTTGACCAGTTTTACGCTTGCTTTTTTTCTTTTCCTTTGTTTTTCTGTACTATAAACTTTATCAATTATCACAACGGTGAGTATGGCATGCGCATGTGAGAGAAATGTCATGCGTTTAACATATAATAAAAAGAAGAAAGAAAAAGGCAAAAAAAAAAAAAAAAATTAAGAAAAGAAAAAAAAAAATAAACCGCATATGCTGATGTTTGTGCTTTAAATGCGTAAAAAAACGCGTAAAATCATTTGCATATTTTTGTTGGCAAGTACAATATTGTGTTTATTTTTTACGCGCAAGTATGTGGTTATGCCTGTGTGTGGGTATGCACGCGTATCGCATATTGAACATAGCGGAAAACTTTGCCTGTAAGAGACATACAGCAGTCAGCACATATACATACACAAACACACACACACACACACACAGAACAGTGCACAGCCTATGTGTGTCGGTGAAGGCTCCGCATTTGTGTGTAGGCGCATACGTGTGTATCTGCATATAATATTCCATAGTCGCCTTTCGCACTCTCGGCATTAAATAGCTTCAGTTTTTTCTCCTTTTTTTTTTGTTATTTTTTATTTTTTTTATTTTTTTTTATTTTTTGTTTTTGCTTGTTTGCATGGGTAAAAGGTAAAGATGGATGGAGCAGAGAGGAGGGGCCGCGGCCGAAGGAAACGGCATACGGGCCGACAAAGATTTCAAAGCACTCGGTTAGCTCACTCGAGGTGAGCACAGGAGGAGCAGTGACAGCGGTGGGGACGGGGTGCCGAGTGCTGTAAATACAAAGGACTCAGTTTGCACCTTAACGTGCATAACTTGAGCCTTAGCATCGACGAAAGCTACGTTAAGCTGTCAGAATTCAATTTGTATGGTAATTGTTTGTCGAATTTTTATTTTTCATCTTTTCCGTTTATGGATTCCACTTTTGCCTTTATGTATAGCATATTAAGGCAAAGTGATAATAGAGCAACCGCATATACTATGCAGGACTAACCCACTCAACATTTTACATGCTATGCGCCAATCAAATTTTGCTACGTTTATGCATACACATGTGCCAGGTAATTGTGTGCATATGTATGTGTGTGTGTGTGTGTGTGTCTATGTAGAATAAAGCACAAAAAGCTGCTAATCGTAACATAACAATATGCCAATATGCCAATATGAACTATGCAATACATCACAGGCGGCGACTGGCATTGGACTGGGATTTATTAGGCATATGCGGCGCCATGTTTAAAATCGAAAATCGAATCGCAAGACATTTGAAGTGGATAACTCCAACTCAGAATAAACGACTTCGAAAATGATTCGAATGGTTTGGCAGCCAGCATAGCAGCAGAGAGAGAGCAAAACACTTTTGTACATTTCGGGATTACTTTGTGAGTTAATCACCCTTTAATGAGCAACACTTGAGCATGCACTACAGTTAAATGTCGCTATGTATGCATCATTAATGACGATTGGGCTGCGGGTGAGCACTCTGTGCCATTCCATGCACTGAAACCGAACACTAAACTTACGCCTCGCCTCGGCTCCACGCTGCTCATTCGGTTCATTATGGCATTAATGCCCGTATTTAAAAGCATTTGTACACATTAATGCTACACATTATTCAACTTCAATTGCTGTGCGCTGTGTGCGCTGAGTGCGATGTGCGGTGTGTGGTGTGCGGTGTGCCCTGTGCTGCTTCATGCCATTTTCCATTTTCTTCACTTTCCACTTGCTACTTGTTACTTGCTTTAGCCATTACCAAAGCAACCAAAAGCAACCATAAGCAACCAACTTTAGCAACAGGCAGACAAAATGAAACGAAAACAAAAAACAAAAAAACAAAAACAAAAAGCAAAACACAACAAAATAAAGCGTAGCGAAGCGAAGTAGAGCGAAGTGGAGCGAAGTAAAGTGAGCAGGCAAACAGCAAAAAGCAATGAGCAGCGAGTAGCAGGCAGCAGGCAGCATGCTGCGGGCAACAAGATGAGACGAGGCAAGGCGTGACGTGACGTGACATGACGAGACGAGACGAGGCTTTTATGCATATTTTACTGCCTGTTTATACTCGTATATTTGTTACAAATTCGGCATACAGCGTTATTATTAATATTAAAATTAGTTGCGCGCGCTGCCCTTTGGCACTGAAGTTTTTGAGTAGCAGCAGCAGAAGCAGCATAAGCAGCAGCAGCAGCATAAGCAGCAACAGCAGCCGACATTGATATATACATTCAATTTATTTTACTAACGTGATGCTCAAAAGCTTTTTTATATTCTCACTTGCTGCCTGTTCATTCGGGTCGAGCGTTGTTTGTTTGCTTTACTGCCGACGCAGCCTCCGCCTGCGCCACCGCCTCAACCGCAGCCATAGCCGCAGCAGCCTCCGCCGGTGCCACTGCCATTGCCGGTACAGCATACAATTGCTATGCCATCAACAAACAATTGCCCCCAAACGTTTTGCTTACTCTTGTTGCTGTTTTACGTTTTGCTGTTATTGCCATTTGATGCTCTTTGTTATGTCAGAAGTTAAAGCCATTGGCAAAGTTGCACAAAGCTAACAAAAAACAAAAACAAAAACAAAATAAAATAAAATAAAAACAAACCAACTAAAAAAAAAAATAAAATAAAATGAAAATAAAAGCATACACCACCGAAGGCCTTTTTAGGTTTTCAATTTGTTTTTTATCTTAAGCAAATTAGTATGTTTTAAGCTAATTTTTTATGCGTGTGCACTGTGTAGAAATTTTGTTTTAGTTTTTGTTTGGTTTTTGCCCCCCTCCACTTTTCTCGCCGCACACTTTGCATGCCGCAAATAAAATATTGAACATGTGAAGCAAAGCCAAGCCCGCACAAACTGCGTCCCTTCAACTGTCCCCCGCAGGCGTCCGTTGCCGCGTGCGTGAGGCCGCTTGCAGCATGTGGCTGGCTGGCTCAAATCCGCTTTTTGTTCTTCGTGCATTTTGCTGTTGCTGTTGCCGTGTAGGTTTAATGAGGCGTATACGTAATTGCATAAGTGTATGCCAAAAAAAAAAAAGAAAAATGACAAAAATGCAAAAAACCAAAAACAAAAAAAAAAAGAAAACAAAAGAAAATATAAATTTTAAAGATTAAAACAACAGCATTGGCATATTGATATCAATTGCATTTACATAATCAAATTGCATTGCATAAGTTGCCAATGCGTTGGCGAACTGTGTAACAGGGTGACTCGAAATAAGAAGAGTGCAGCACAGTGCCGCACACATGTACGAACAGCGGTGAGGCAGTCGTCATTTGCCATAAATGCAACGGATGTGCTATTGCCATTGCGATTGGCAATTGGCATTGCCGCCACGTATGCGACGCTGACACCGGAGCAAGGTTGTTGTCTGCAACGTCAACTGCATCATAGTCATCGTCATCAAGGGATTACACAGCTGTGTGGCAGTGTGTGTGTGTGTGAGTGTGCGTGTGAGTGTGTGGATGTGTGTCAGTTCTTTAAGCAGCTTTCATGACATTTTCAACTGTCAATTTGTATTTTATATGCAATTTTTCATACGCACTTCAACACTTGGCAACCACAAACGAGCTGCCGAGCCCCTGAATGTCCGCATAACAGCACAACAGGCAGCCAAAAGCAGGAAAGCAGCGAGCGCCTGCTACAAATTCCCATACTATTGAATCCTACTTGAGAAAGTGCAAAAGCAGCCAATCAACCGCAGACAGGAGACAGCAGACAGCAGACAGCAGCAGTGAGCAGACAGCAAAAGTACAACAAACAAAATTGCAAACAAACAATCGACTTGCATCGAATTGCACCGAAGCGAAACGAAACGAATCGAGACATAATTGACAGTTAATATTTTCAAGTTGGCTTTGCTGCTGTCACCCATCGCCCCCATAGCCCCCAACTCTCTGCTCCGCTTGGCGGCCGTGGCAGCGCAATAGCTACGCAACGCCATCAGCACCATCGTCATAGTCATCGTCATCGTCCTCGTCGTGAACATCAGCTATGCACGAAAAACATTGACAATATGCAAGCAAGTACACGGAGCGCAAGTACAAAGTCTGAATTGAAAACGAAAAGCGAAGAAGCGAAACGGAGCGAAACGCAACGAAAAGCAAAGAAAAGCGAAAACTCTGCAACCGGAAACACCCATGAAAATAGAAACGACAACTGCTTTGCAGCTATGCATGTGTTTGTGTATGTGTGTGTGTGTGTGTGTGGGGGGGTTAAGGAACGTATATATGAAAATTGAAAGACAGTATTTCATCGATCAACGTTTTTCATGCGCTTTTGCGCGTATCAAAGTGGCAACAAGCATCGCAAGCAAGAAAACCAAACAACAACAACAACAGCAACAACAAATATACACAAACACAAAAGATGAAATTGCATTTCAGTTTCACGCAAGGCAAATTGACTGCTTTTACCTTTTCTGCTTTTTGCTCCATTTTTCCTCTTGTTTGTTTTTTTTTTTTTTGGTTTTCGTTTTTTTTTTTACATCGTTAAAGAAATGAAAAATAACTTTTGAGTGAACTTTTGCATTTATTGCGTGCGTGACAAGCCAGAAAAAGGACATTATTTCACCAGCCCTGTTTAGTCTAGGCTAACAGAGACCAGTAATTTGTATAAATGCCCTGTGCCTATGCTGATGCCCGATATGGCATCGAGATTGACTTACTGCCACAGGAATCCTTACTTAATAAATAATAAGAAGAAGAAGAAGAAGCAGAAGGCACTTTGCGAGTTATTGTCCCTGCATAATGCAACCGCACGCCAATCGTGACCAAGCAAACAATGACCTATGACAAGCCAAACAAGGTGCCAGCCACCAGATCCGTCGCTGTTGTGTGCGCGTTGGCCCAAAGAGGCGGCGATAATAAATCATTTTACAACTTAACACAAACACAGACGCAAAAGCCAAAGCCAAAGCCAAAGCCAAAGCCAAAGCCAAAGCCGAAGCAGCAGCAGACGCAGTTTGAGTCCTTAAGTCCTTTTATAACGAATGTTATTAATTATACAAGTGCAAGTATAATTTCACGCCTAACAATACGCAATGAAGCGTAAGTCAAACTGGACATACAGGACAGGCAGGACAACGGCAAGGCGACAACGAATAATGGAAGCAGCAGAATACAGTAAAACTACTAAAACCAAATGAATTAAACTAAATGCGTGCAACTGCAAAAAAGGAAAAAAAAAAAAAAAAGATGGGAAGGATCAAGGACGAAAACTTAACTGATTGTTATTATATGTATATTAAAGTGCTAAGGTGAAACACTGAACGAAGAAGCAAAGAAATTGCCTGGGCAGAGCCTGCCACAATGTATCTCTCTCTCTCTCTATCTCTTTCTCCCTCTGTGTGTGTGTGTGTGTGGCTCATGGCTTTGTTTTTGTTGTTGTGGTTCTTGTAATTATTATTTCGCTGAAAACATACCGAACAGATGCAGATAAACACAGCGGCTGATAATTCAATGGAATATGACCCAATGAAAAGCCATCGAAACACAAACAAGTCAACTCCTGCTGACATTTCTTGGCTTGACTTACCTTGCCTTGCCTTGCCTTTGTTATTGCGGCTGTTGGTGCCTTTGTTGCCAGCGTTGTCGTCGTTGTCGTTGGGTTTGTGGTTGTCGTCGTTGTCGTCGTTGTCGTATTGCTGTGCTGCTGTATGTTGTGCCTGCATTGTGCTGCTGATCGCCTTATGACCCTCAATGCGCTGCCTAATTAATTAATGGATTGTAATTAATTATTTAACATGTTTGTTAGATGCTCGTAAGCCTTCGCTTTAGTCGATATCTCACGCACACACTGCAGCCTTTGGACTCTGTCCACAGCCACAGCAGTAGCAGCTAACGTTAAAACCGCAGCTTCCTTCTTGGCCGTAAATGTTTGCTTAATTTGTAGCTCCATGTAAACGTATGCCTTCGTGGCACGAAGCGATAAGACATAACGTGACGTAATGCGACGCATCGTTAGTACAATAAAGTATTACAAATAACAATAATAACAACAACAACAACAACAACGCCAACAATTACTATACTGAACCGTTAACCGCTAACCGTGCTTTCCTCCGTCATAACATGTTGGCGGCTCAAGGAGCCTTCTTCTTGCTTCTGTATTTTTCCGTAGTTGCCTCTCGCTTTTGTCTTGCCATTGCACGCTCCGCACGTCATTGCTGGCCTGAGCCCGACAATGAACCTTTGATTGAATAACATTTAATAAGTTAATAATCATGCAATTAATTCATGTTAACTTTTGCCTCTGCATCGGCATCGACCACGGCAACAGCAACGTCTCTGGTCATTTATCCCTGCAAGAACGCACATCGACTATAGCCTTCGAAGCCTTGCAGCGTTATATTAAAGATATTAATAGTTCGTGCAGACGATTCCCGTATTGGGGGGCCTTTGAATTTTTACGTGTTCGGATATCCGCACATGTAGTCGACATTTTTGGCAATGATTTCCCGTTGAGGACATCTGCATAATAATGCAATAATCAGTTGCGTCTTTCCAGCATAACGAGTCAAAACTATTCTGTCTGTCCGCCTGTCCTCGATAAAATCGACCGAGGTCTGGGCTGGCTGCCGTACCTTGGCCGTGCCTTTGCCATCGCTATTGGTATCGGTATCGGTATTGGGTTTGGTGTTGGTGTTGGCATTGGTATCGGGGTGTAACCAGAGAAGGTGGCAGCTCAGTTTCACTTTCGGTTTCGCTTTGGGGCTTTTGCTTAAGCTTGTGCGGTTTTTTGTTTCTGTTTGTGTTTCTTGTTATTCTCGGTTATGTTTTTGTTGTTCAATTTTTTGTTGCTTTTAATTATAATAAAGTACATACATACGTCGGGCAATCCGACGTGGCTCACGTTGGCTACGCATAATTATGCCAACTTATGGTAACTTTTACTTTCTTATGATTTTGTATTTGCTTAAATTTAAAGCATCTAATATGAAAATATTTAGTGGCTCTTTCAGAAGTTGGGAATCAGCATCAGTGTAAGCCGCTTAGAGATTATTTTGTTAATTAACTTTAGAATTTGCTAGTTCTGCATTAGAGAATAATTCTCAGTGGGATGAATTTGCATGCATGTGCAGCATATTTCTACAGACAATAGGTATACACGCGCAAAGTTGTCGTACAAAGAACGAATAATATACTTATATTATAGATTCTGACGAATTCATAACAAACAGAATGAATGCAGCACATGCATACTTGCTTTATTCCATTCTTCATATGCGAAACCTGGTATGCTGCAGTCATCCTTTGTTCTTTGTCTCGAATTCGAAGAAAAACAGAATATCAAAGCAACGTAAAATGCCGAACATTTGTAGTTTCGATATGAACTTGAACTAAATTGTGTGATGTGATGTGGTGTGCTGTGATGTGGTGTGGTGTGGTCTGGGCTGCTCTGGTGCAGTGTGATGCAGTGTGGTATGCTTTCTGCCGAATAGAACAACAAATAAGAAAATGCCTTTTGCCAGAAATGCTTTGTTATGTGCGTAGCTAAGCTTATACAGAACTGTACGCACTGAAAACCAAATTGAGTTGGTCTAAGCCGCATCGCATCGCAAAGGACTGGACTGAACTGAACTGAACTGAACGGAACTAAAACTTGAGCTCAACTATATTGAACTGAAATACATGAACGGCATGTTGAAAATGCAGCAAACGCAGGGACAAAACTTACGATGCAACGAACCACAATGGGACAAATCCTGTCACATACCACAAAATTGCTCACCTGTGCGAATTTAAGTTTGCCAGCTTGGAGTTGTCGACACATTGGCGTGAAAGTGGCGAAGGCGGCGGTGCGGCAGGGAGGGGGAGGGCAGCTGCCAAGCTGTGCTGGCGATGAAAGCCGTGTGCAGCGTCAAAATAAATTTGGTGGTGAAAATTGCGAATTGCAATTGCCATCAGTGAAATGATTTTGACGCCATTACTTGACGCAGCTGGAAGCGGCGAATGGGCTGGGATGGGATGGATGGGATGGATGGATGGATGGGTGGATTTGTTGCCGGCATGCAAAGACAGTGAGCAAAGTAAGTTAGTGAGTATGTGCATTGAAGTGTGTGTGTGGGAATGCAACTGCAGGCGACAGCCGTCAAAGCAGCCAAAGCAGCCAAGTAAGCGGCAACTCTGGGGTTAAGACTTGCATCATTTATCATCAGGTCGGGGTAAAATGCCAAGCGGAGACAACTTACAAATTCGATAAAAGAAACGAAATAAATGCAGTTTAGGAAATGACTTTTATTTTTCCTGTCGATTTTCACAACTTTATTCATTTCAATTTGTAGCTTTGCTGATTCGCTTTCTCTGGAATACTTGTTTTGTGCTTAAGATTCAAGCAAAAAGTAACCAAGTTAACCAAATCAATCGCACAAAAAACCAATTCTTGACTAATCAACTAATCGAAGCTGCATGTGCATCGCAGGCATATCTTAATTGCCATTATCGATTCGCAGTTGTCTGATCTGTGCTGCAACGTGGTTCAGTGTATCAGATGTCTGGCCCTTGGCTAATTTCATTTCATGCACTCGACTAACCTGTGGCCCGTGTTTTTCCGATTTGCGCCCATTTCTATTCACTCTTCGTTTCCTTTCGACTTGATAATTAATTTTTTTTGCCTTTTACACCTTGCAGAGTTGAATTTCATGTTGTGTTTCTAGTTGCTATTTTTTGCTTTCGATTCGATTCGTTTCGTTTCGTTTCGATTCTTTTCATATTTTCAATAATCCAAAGCAAGCGGGAGCGTCGGTGGCGATGACGATGACGATGACGTTGAACGATGACCGCTTGTGCAGTTTCGCAATCTCGATTTATTCAAGGGCGTTGCTCGATTGATGTGCTCGCAAATATCCTGTTGCAGTGGGTCGCTTTGCTACTGATTTATTTAGTGTTGTTGATGTTTCGCTTTTGGACTTTGGCAGTGATTCTTGTTGTTGTTCTTTTTGTTGTTGTTGTTGTTGTTTTTGAGGCTGCTATTGACGTTGACTGCTGGCTGTTGAGCCAGAGAGTGAGAGTTGAAACATTTAGCGATATCCTGTCATACAAACATTTTACTGTCGACCTTTGAATGAATATTTTATGCCAACGTTTGATTGCGATTTACATCCCTCGCCCGCCGCCACCACGGACGCAATTTGGACCAAGTACTTTAGTATCTTTTGGGCTGAAATTTATTTACCTTTTTGATTCGAATTGAATTTTTATTTACTGATTCGTCGTTTATGTCTTCTTTTTGCATGATTTCAGGTCTCTCCAAACGACCGTTTGGCCCGCCGCATCGTAAAAGCAGTCTACCAAAGCATCAGGAGGTAAGGAAGCGCTTCCTGGAAATTTGTGATACTACCTTTTCGGATGAGGTCAAGGCAGCATTGCGCCTGCCCGCCTTTGATTCTTATGAATGGAGCGATGCCGATGTCATTCACTTGATGCAGACGATGTTCATTGAATTGGGTTTCATTGAGAAATTCCTAATACCCGTTGACATATTGCGCGAATGGCTCTACGAGGTCTACAAGCACTACAATGAAGTGCCGTTTCATAACTTTCGGCATTGTTTCTGTGTTGCACAAATGGTGAGTGAAGCGTCTTATTTTTAATAACATACAAGTATAATACATGCATACCTACACAAGTTTGTGTTTTGATAGAGATTAAATTATGACTAACTTAAAATGCAACTGAAATACCCACATTCATATACCAAAATAAAGATCAAGGAATGTTATTTTGTGAAAGTACTTTTAGGCGCTACTGTAGGCATGCTACAGATGCATGTCCATGATCTATGGTAACGTAGCTAAAAATATCATCATGAAATTAATGATTTTTAAATTCTAATAATAAACCTAGAAGAGATAAACGATATGAGATGGCTGCGCCTAGAAATATGCTACACATACGTGTACGTACGTGCATATGTATATAGTACATGGTCATGCTTGCTAAAATAAACCTGTACGAATGCATTGCCAAAAGGCACACCCACACAGCTGTCCAGTTTGCTCCATTTTTAGACAGGCCAAGAAGAAAATAATCGAAACCCTTCTGTGGGGGCTGACGCGCGTAAATGCAAGGCACGGCTGGGTATAGTTTTAAGTTAGTTTTTTCATTTCATTTCTGTTTGGTGTGTGTGTGTGTGTGTGTGTACATGTGGTACATAGGTATAAATAGCAACACTTGCAAGTCATACAAAAATAATAATGGCAGCAGTATGTAGCAGCAGTAGTTAAATAAAAAATTAGGAGAAAAAGGAATGATAAAAAAGCGAGGCACAAAGCATTAGAGGAAACGCAGAAGCAGCAACAGCGGAGGAGCAAAGCAACAGAGCAGAGCAGAGCAGCAGCAGCAGCAGCAGTCGCTGAAGTGTCAGCAAACGACTCAAGCATGCTTTTTAACCTAGTTTTTGTCTTTCCTTCGAATTTTATATTTTGTGTTTTTTTTTTCCTTTTTTTTTTTTGTGTTTTCTCTGTTTTTATTTAACATTCACATTTTTTATAGACATGCACGCGATGCTTTAACGTTTGCTTTTCGCTTTTAGTTTTTATGTTTTTATTTTATTTTATTTTATTTCTTTTTTTTTTATTTTTTTTTTTTTTTTTCATGTAGCAGCTTGCGTGTATGGTGTTCACGAAATAAAATAAAAAAGGAAAATAGAAGAAAAAGGGAGGAAAAAAAATTGCGAAAAGAAATGATGAGTTCTCTAAAGTTTTCTTCTAACATTTAAGCGTTAAGCGATTTTACCTATGCCAGGGACGGAAACAGCAAATTGTGGCTGCCGTTGCCGTGGTTGCCTCTTACGGTTGTACGGTTGGCTGTTGGCTGTCGGTGCAGACGTTGCCTACTCTGAAATAGATACATTGTGTGAATGAATGAAAGAGCGAGTAAATATTTAAAAGAAACTATGAATAAATGAATGAATAAATAACTAAATGAATGCACACACACGCACACACATATACACATGCATATAGACACATACTTTGTATGCATGTACACATGTGTGCAGCTGAGTCCTTGATGCAGACTTGGTCGTTGCGTCTTAAAGCGGTGAGGTGCAAATGCTAAAAACGAAATCGCTCATGGTGTCGTCAACTGTTTGCTAATTTTTCGACCAACTAACTTGCGCTGAATCAACTTAACTCAACTAAACTGACGACTGCCTTATTGACTTACTACTCAACATGAAGCCTGACTGCCTGACTGCCTGTCTGTCGGTCTGTCTACTTTTTGCATGCAATTTATTTATGCTTTATAATTTTTATAAGCATTTATTGAAGTTGACAAAGACATGAAAATGGCGGCAAGCACAAAGGAAAACAAAAAAAAAAAAAGAAAATGAAAATGAAAATATGCATATTGTCAATAAAGCACATACGCAATACTTCTCCGACATGCACACGTATGTACATGTATAAAATAAAAATACCAAGAATCCTAGAATGCGGGAATATGAATTGAAAGGACAATTGCATGTGCACAGCAACATGTGCATACATGCGGACGTAGACACAGTGAAGCAATAAGACAGTGAACCAATTTAGCTGAACTCAACTGAGCTAAACTGAACTGAACTGAGGTGTACTGCATGCTACTGAGTGCGACGAGACTCAGTGGGAGGCGGGAATGAAGCAGCGCTGATGTCGCATTGTTGCCATATATTGTGTAATGTGAGAGCATTGCTGGCACATTAGGTATACGCACAGTGAGACACGCAGACGGACGACTGCAAATGCTTTGACAGGCACCATTATCACAGTTGTCAATGGCGCTGCATTCCTAACGTATACATTAGCAGCATTGTTGAATGCTTTTTTTCTTGTGATTTTATATATTTATTTTTTTTTTTTTTGTGGTTTTTTTTTCTATTTGTCTTTTTATTATTAATTTTATGCACGTGTTGCGCACAAGCGAAATGAAACAGCAGGACATGCATTGTTAATGCCATACACATGAAATTTGCAATTTTACACCGGAGGCGGCGACTACACCTTAAAAAATCGAAATCGACTTGCATCAATGGTTCGTTTGTTGTTTTATTGGCCATTAAATGATTTGCATAGCATAACAGCGAGTAATAAGGATTGCGCTGCAGTTCAGTTTGGCTGGACAATGCTACAGGGCTCCTGGGGCGGACGATATCCTTTGCGGTTACTGCTGCCTGTCGACCCGATTAAACTGCACAATAAATAACTGGGCCACCAGGGGATTTAAAACTTAAATCGTTTTAAATGGTCAAAACCAAAACGGAAACAAAAAAAAAAAAAAAAAAGAAACGAAAACATGAAAAATACAGCAAAATAAAAGTAAAAGAAAGAAAAGCGGAAAACACGAAAATTGCTAATAAAACGGGGAAAAAAATGGTTAAAGTAATCCTAAAAATGCGCGTGCATTGTCAGCTGTGCATATTAGTAAAAGAAACACGAACACGCCAAAGCGAGGCAAAGCCAGGCAAAGCAATTGCTGAAAATGTCAACTTCCGGCGCTTGGCTGCGTTTCCGGTGGCACTAAAAATAAACGCTACGCACACTGCCAGGCCATGCTCGTCGCATTTATACTCCAGGCCAATTCGCGGCACGGCTGCCTGCCAGGCCGACTGACTCCGCTGAGCTGCGGCTTCTGTGCATTGTTACGCAACTCCGCCTATTTGTATGCAATGCAACTTAGCATTGTTATTTCTATCCCTACCCCGTGGCGCCTTTCCGCGCTTTGTCTATTTCTTGCTCTTTCTTTATGCGCTTCCTCTATACATTAGACCATTTGACAGTGTCTCTGTCTCTCGATCTGTCCGACTGCCTGTCTGTCTGTCGGCTAGCCTGTCTGTCTGCCGGTCTGCGTTGCTTAATTGCAATAGCCGCGCGTGACACGATTTTTGGTATTTGCGGCAATGGCGTAAAATAAGCGAATATGCGAATTATGCGAGCGCAGTTTTTCAGCGTGTGTGCTCAGATTATGTGTGCATGATTTGACATTTCATTGCTCGTGTGTTTGTTTATTTTGTTTTGGTTTTTGTTTTTGTTTTGTTTGTTTGTTTATTTGCTTGTTTGCTAACATGCCTGCCAGCAAGCTCGCTCGCCTCTTGTTTACCTGTACGTTCGTGTACGTGTACGTGCCTTTGTGCTTATGTGCCTAGTTTCCTTTTTTGTTTTTTTTTTTTTTCGTTTTTTTCACAAGCTTATACAGCAGCTCTGCCGATACAAATAAGCCACATCGCAGAGCCGAACCGCACATAGCAACGTTAACACACACAAACACACACACACACACACATGTGCAGACGATTGCTTTGCTAATTTTCTAATATAAGATTCACTTGCTTGCGGTTTCGAGTTGCTCGAGGGAATACGCATAACCCATGAACCCATGAACTTTAAAGAATTTGTGCTAAGCCAGCAACTTTTGATTTATGTTTCAATGTATTGGCATTGAGAAAAGCTGCCAACTAAAAGTAGCTCATCCTCTCGTTCGCTCGCCCCCGTCCTTGTGCTCTTTGCCGCCATTTCCTTTGTCTGCCGCACTAACGCATAAACGACGCAACTCGAAACTGTAACTGTAACTGAAACGAAGCCATGCTGAGTCATGGCAAGCGAAGCCATGCCACGCGAAGCTATGCCCGGCTACATGCCCAGCCAATGCAAACTAAGCCCAACCAAGTCGATTCGATAGGATTCGATTCGATTCGATTGGGACGCAACAGAAGCTACTGAAGCAACCGAAGCAACCGAAGCAACAGAAGCAATATTGTCAGCAACTTCCGGCGGTTTGATTGCATTCGAAATGACATTGACCACATACTGGGTGGCGCGTGATAGCAGGATTGTGGTGCCGAAAGTGTTTTTGCCCTTTTGCAAAGACGTACAGCGTGTGCCAAAGCGGCGCTGGGCCAGCCAAACAGCTGCCGACGGATGCCAATGGATGCCAAACAGCTGCCAACGGCGCGTAAAGCTGCGACTCTACACCCTTTCCGAGTGCTAAAGTGAACAATTTGTTGTGCCCATTTCGCAGCATTGTGTTTTGTGTCGCCATCGTCGTCGTCGTCGTTGGCGTCGTTGCTGTCATTGTTGTTTCTGTTTTTCATGTTGTTGTTGTTGTTGTTGTTGCTAGCTAGTGTTTTCCCTTACTCTTGTTTGTTCGTGTCGTTCTTGCTGTTGCTATTGTTGTTGTTGTTGTTGTTGTTGTTTTCTTTTTGTATGTTTATTTTTGTACTCTTTAACAAGTTTTTAACAAACTGTCATTCTTTATTACTCCCACACTTGTTCCATTAGCTCTCGTTTACCCTTTAAGCCTTAGCCGCTTCTGTGGCAATCTTCCATTTGTTCATGCGGCTACCTTTTTTTCAATTAACTTCTAGCCCACCCACACGGCCTCTTCCTTTTAAGAACCACTTATTTTACCCTTTCTTGTGCCTTAGCGCTTTACTCCCTTGTATCTTTTTTTTTTTTCTCTTTTCTTTTTTACTTTCCCACCTTGCCTATTTTCCTTGATTTTAAACGTATTCGGCTTTGAGTTTTATGCCTTCAGTGTGACTGCACGCATATTCATTCTCGGCAGGTTCCTGATCTCGCCACGTACACTACACTACAGTAACGCTGAAAAGTATTGTGATAAAGTAAAATTCGCAGATACTTATTTTTATATTCTTGTAGTAGTTTTCTTTTAATCCCTTTAAGCGTTTCTTTTCTTTGATTGCGTTGTTTTGTTTGCTTGCTAGTTTTAAACTGTACACTTTTTTTTGAATGCTTTTCATCTGACCGTAGTGGTCTGCCTTAGACCAAGCAAATGCATTGTGCGCAACAAACTTAGCTGACCTTAGAGCCGCTACGGTGTGAACTGAAACAGGATGCAAAGCAAGTCAAAAGAGAAAACTACAATCACGAGGTCAGGCCAAGCAGCGAAAAAGTAAAGGAAAAAATCCAGCAATAAAGCATTTCACAGTATACAAAAAGCGGATGGAAATGAACTTTTCAACTCGCGTTGCGCAACTTTGCGGACATAAAGTTTTCAATTAAACTCAGCCTCAAATTTACTTCATTCGTTTCGGTTTTCATATCGTTAGCGTCTCTTTGCTTTGGTCTCGCTGTCTCGTAAGAGTCAAGCAACTGAAACAATTTCGTAGCCGCATTTAGAATTCGCCTGACTGGCGGCACACCAAGCGCCACCGAAACCGCGACGCCGCAGCTCAGTTTAGGTTAATGCCGCCTAATTGAATGCTGACAGTTTGTGTTGGTTTTGCGGCAAGCCGAGCGACGAACGCGCTCACCACGACAAAGAGAGCACCAGTGACGAGAGAGTGTGGCTGTGATTTCTCATTTCGAATCTGACTTATTAGCAGCTCATGCTTAACTAAGCAAACTAAATGAATCGAATGTATTATATAGCCGGGAAGGGGGTGTTTTGGCACTGCGCTTTTATGTCTGACAAAAAAAAGAAGAAAAAACAAACAAAAAAACCAAAATAAAAGAGAAAAGCATTAAAGGAAATAACATTTCAATGTAAAACTGAAGAAGACCCCAATTAGGAGTGTCAACCATGCGCAACATTTCAAGCCAAGCAACAATTGCGCAACCCAATGTCAGATACGTCCCACCATGAAAAGGAGCTTGGCTACAGTCCGCTGGCGCTGACGATCAATTACAGCACAGGTGCGGCTGCATTTGACGTGATGTGCGCCCCCCATTCAACGTCAGCTGCGCTGCGCTGTCGCAGGGTCACTCCACTGGGTCGTGGCCAAAATCAAGTTGCGGCAAGCGGCTCATTGTCGAGATACGCTTTCAGCGGCTGAATGCACTTGGGGAATTCACTGAAATGTCATCGGGCTGTGGCTTTAATATAAGGCCATTTGCAAAACGTATAATGTACCATAAATATGAGTGATGACGATGTCTTGTCTGTCGCCGATCATCACAGCTAGGCAAAGTGAAAATGAAACTGTAGCTCAGCAATGGTGAAAAATATACAAATTAAATGTTTGTTTCTAACTAAATGTGACTTACATAATAAGAACACTTGTCAACTTTGATCTGATTAGCTTTACAGCATTTTGTTTTCTGTTTCGAATTGATAGTCTGTATATGAAACTTCTATTCTTATCTGATTTTCTTTGTCAGATGTACGCCATTACACGTCAAGCGAATCTGCTGCATCGTCTCGGCGACTTGGAATGTCTTATATTGCTGGTGTCCTGCATTTGTCATGACCTTGATCATCCCGGCTATAACAATATTTATCAGATCAATGCACGTACTGAATTAGCACTCAGGTAAGTCGAAACATCTCACACCTAAAGCATCGCTCCAGATATCGATTGATCCAGACATGCGTAAATGATCTTGATTTTGTTGCTTTGCTCTCTTTAAAGGTATAATGACATCTCTCCGCTGGAAAATCATCATTGTTCGATAGCATTCCGTTTATTGGAGCATCCAGAGTGTAATATATTCAAGAACTTCAGCAGAGATACATTCAAGTAAGTCAACTTTTTGCTTGGGAGTACTTAAACATTTCAGAAGTTTGCTCTTTATGTGAACCTCATGACACAAATGATTATTGCAAGTGCATTAAAATTAAATAGGATCATTGCAATATAAATTGACTGACATTGCTGTACTTGGAAAGAAGAACAAAGAAATTGAAAAGCAATTGCTGTTAAGAATTAGAACAGCAGCTGTCAAAGTAGTTTCTCATTCGCACGGCAAGCATTTTCAGAAGAATCGACTAAGATATGCATGAGTTGAGTGAGCCATGCACGAAACCGATTCGACAACGTGTTCAGCTAAATTGAAAACCCATTTTCGCATACGACAACTGAAACGCAACATAACCAAACCAAACCAAACCAAAAAAAAAAACAAAAAACTAAAAAGGGGAAAAAATAAACGAAATTCGTCCATGCAATGGCCAACGCACATCAACAATTCAGGATTTGAAAAGGAACCAATGTTGTCCACACGCTATGGTCAGCTCGTTACTATGTCCATGTCAATTCGAAATATCATATCAAAATTTCATTAGCTTAATCGTGCCAATTGTTCAGCATTAGCACGAACACGACTAAGTGACAATCGTTTGTTTTTGGGTTATGTTTGGCCGATCAATGCATAAAGTATGACTTTTGTACAACGAAAAACCATGAATTCATTGCAACGTGGCTGATGAGCAGCCTCGTTTATGACAACATGATTACTGGCATATGATTCTTGTGCTAGTGAAGCGCAAGTATAATCGGCATTGAAGCAGAAAATACACACAAACACACACACATGCAAATACATCGTACATAAATGTACATACAAATATTGCAGATAGATACTCGCATGTGGTGCAGAGCGAATTCTAGAGCAGCTAAACCACACAAGCAAACAGACAGACAGACAGATATATGGATATACAGACAGACAGGCAGAACGACAGACAAACAGAAAGACAGAAAGGCAGACTGACGGACAGACAGACAGACAAACAGTTAGACAGATTGCAATACTGCAATTAAAGGTAAACACTTTTAGCACATGACTAACTGGCTGACTGACTCACTGACTGACTAGGTGCCGGGTTGCCAGGGTGGCAGGTTGACTGGGTTACTGACTGACTGGGTGGGTGACTTGCTGAATGACTGATTGCTAAGCTGATAACATGAATGCAGTCATCTGTCTTGTCAGCCAACCGTTGAAGCAGCCAAAATGTGCGCTCATACATCAAAATGTGGCGTTCATGTATGCATTCACGCATACACACACATATCTCATACATGCATACGCATATGCATGGACATAGTTTTAATAAAAGTAGCGCGTATGTGTGTTGGCCTTGCAGAAGTATTCACATTGCATTCGACTGAAAGCCGCCTCCTTTGCGGCTTCATCGAATTGCAGTTAAAATTTTTCAAATGCATATTCGCGACTGCCTTTGCACATTGGCCAACGACGGCAGTGGGTTGAATGGTAAGTAAAGATTATTAGTGAGATGGAAACAGAGAGAGAGAGAGAAAGAGAGTGAGAGGGAGAGGGAGAGGTTGTGTGCAAGAAAGTGCGAAAGGTTCGACTGCGTGTGTAGGAGTAATAAGCTTTATTTATGCAGCCATTCATGCGAAATTATCGAATTTCAGCAATTATCTTATTCAGTTAATGTGGCCAAGGGAAATTTTATCAAAAGGCATTAATAATTAGAGATTATGCATGGCGTCTCATATTTAAGTGCTTTGTGTTTATTTCGCAGAAAAACCCATTAAACAGGTAAAATGATTTCTAATAATAAAAAAATAAAGGAAAAAAAAATAACGAAATAAGTTTCAAAGTAAACCAAAAAATCCATTTTAGCATTCAACGCTTTTGTTTAAAATTTAAAAACTACTTTGAGATAATTTTCAGTGAATCTATTCAAACTTTTGTACTTAACGCTCATTCCCGTACGGCAAGATTAAGTTGAAGGGAAAGCAACAAAGCGCTAAGCATCGGCGTATTTGGCATATTGCTGCTGTCCACCATCAAGCCATTATGTTTTGCCGCTTGCTTTTGCATTCATATGTTCGTTACGCAACTTCATTAATGCTGGTTGACATTCACTCTTGACAACTAAACTTGGCTAGAAAGTTTTCCCTCTGAAGATTCCTACTTGCGCCCAAAAGTATGCAACAGTTTGTGCAAGCAAAAAACAAACAAACAACAAACGAGCACGCAATTGAAAAACTCCTAAGCCGCGAACCAATGAACAAAGAAGCATTGTGAAAGAGAGAGAGAGAGAGAGAGAGAGAGAAAGAGAGAGAAACAAAAAAGAAAACTTGAATGCAAATTGTGTGCCCTGCAATTTAATCCACTTAATTATTGCAGGCAAGCAGCACAATGTCCTTGATTGCTGCAAATGCATGTGGAGAATGCATGCATGGGCATGCGAACGGGTGTGCGGATGTGAGTGCGAAGATTGTTGAACGGCAGCAGCCAAGCGTGCTGATGCCCAGGGCATTTATTGAAACTTTTAGCGCATTTATGCGACTATGTAACTAAGTCTTGAGCAAACTATTTCGACAGTCAAGCGTAGAGCGATCCAGCGAGCAGCAAAGACGTTCGCCATCACGATGGCAAGACAATGGCTATGGAGCACAGGATGTTTGCCTTGTCGCTGCCAATGCCCATGTCGCTGTTGCCGTTGCCGTCTCCGTCGCAGTCGCCATCATTGTCGGTGTCGTTGTCGTTGTCGTTGTCGTTGTCATTGTCATTGTCATTGATTTCAGTGTTGGCTTTGGCTTCGGAGTTGACTTCAGCGTTGCGCTACAAAGCATGCCTCGGGCGTGATGAAGCCATTGTTTGAACGTGAACGTGCGTTAAGCAAACACAAAATTAAAAGGTACTTACTCTAGCTTCAGGCAGTGAGTGCAGAGATATAGAAAGAAGGACACAAAGGCACAGGGACAGACTGTGTCACACTTAACTTACAATATCGCAGCAGCATGCTAAACACAGCACAGCACAGTACAGCCTTTGTGCCTTTGCGTGCGCATCCTTCTCAGCAAACGATTAATTCACTGTTTATGCAAAAATGGAAACACAAAGCAGCAAACGATGTCACATATTTCATACCCAGCCATTGATTGAAAAAGCTTTTACTATGCTAAATAACAATAATTATAAATTTCAACAGATCGATCGGCGCTGAAGCGCATCCTTGGGCTGAGTTTATGCCGGCATTTTGGCACACACACTCTCAGATAACAGCTAAACGATCCATTTTCACATTAATTGCCCCCTCCCGCAATTGTAATTCAGTGGTTATGAATCCTGGCTTTTATTGTCTCACCACGCCGCCCTGCCATGCATACGGTAGAGATTAGAAGAGTCTGAACGCCCGCAGTCAAGGGCAGCAGTTTAAGCGTTTTGTTGGCGCACGTTAATTTTCAAGGCAGCGATACCTTTTTACACTCATTCATTGTACACATGCACCGCGTACAATGTTGGGGCAAGTATGACTTTTCTAAAGGACGTAAAGGACGAATTGAGTTTCCTCTTCTATTTTATTGTTATGGCATTTTTTTTAATGCTCTGCAACATGCTTTGGCTCAGCCGGCGCCGATGTTGTCAAACGTTAAGAATCCCAGCCCTTAACGACTGCAATGGATAGGAGCGTTCTCCAGTGTTCTATGTTGGCTTGATCCTAATAGGTATGACGTTGTTGTGCTCTAATGTTGAATCGATGCAGATTAGACGCAGATGTGCCGCGTCGCAATAAAGGCTATAGACTCTGTCTCTCACTCACACTTTGTCTCTCTCTGTCTCTGTCATTCGTTTGCTCTCTCCCGCTCTCTCTTCCGTACTTAGTGTAGCCAACGAGATGAGTCTCACTTTTATGAGTTTGCATTGCATTTGCATTCGCTCTGTGGCGCGCGCATAAAAGTATGCAATTACATTTTTACTACTCACTTTTATTTATTTGCTTGCACTTAAATAAAGCGCTCGGCGCTGCGGCTGTTGGCGTGGGTGCGGGTGCGCTTGCGGGACAAATGAACGATATTAAACATTCATGTTTAACGTGGTCTAAATGGTTTTAAGAGAATGGAATTTATATTAAAAAAACGAACAATTTTTAACGGATTTCAAAATAGTTTGCATAAGTTTTTGTTTAAAATGCTACAAAAAAAAGAAAGAAGTGAATGCGCGCTCGGGAAATTCATAAGAAATTGGAAAATATTCCACTAATTGGCAGAAATATGAAACTGGCTTGTTGTGTTGTCAGCCAACGCTGCTCCTTCTTACCGGTCCGTGGTTCACTTGCTATGAGGTATTTCATAATGACCATCTCACGCATAAGGTACACGAGCGGAAAAGAAAATGAATGAACGCACAATGCAGTGTCATCAAATTGAAAATTGAAAATGATATTCTAACGATTCCGAAGGCAAAATGTCAATTAAAATTCATTGCTGTCAAGAAGACCACAAATTGCAGTTTTTTTTAAAAAACTGTGACATTCTGAAATCCAAGACCAGACCAATATGGACAAAAAAGAATGTACAATGAATGTCCTTAAAACCATTTGCATGTACTTGGGGTCCAGTTAAAGTCGGTAATTAACGAATGGCTCTTTGAACAGAGTGATAAGGACATATAAGACTGCCACAGCTATAGGCGCAAGTGCTTACTGTGAAAGTGCCTTGCATGGAATGTTTTGTTACAGAAACGTCCTGTTGTTGGTTATAAGCTGACGCTGCCTCAGATTGCGGCTCAAATATTTGATGTCCGATGGGCAGGTGTGCCGGAGCTCTTTGCAGCATGCAATGGCATGTCCCATATACTCAAGGGCATTTATAGGCCACGGCTTTACAGATTATGACGCTGCTCATGGCAGAGCGGGTGCAACGGATGCTGCGCACCTATAAGTGCGTGCCAAGCACGCTGGGCAGGCGGAGGGGCAATGTGTGCAGCTAATTGAATTTCGTTGGCTTGGTTTTCGTGTTCTACTGTGCTGAGCTGTGCTGTGCTGTGCTGTGCTGTGTAGCGCATTTGTTTCGATTTAGCTGCTGTTTCATAACAGTTTCTTATTTTCATTGTTTGTATTTTTATTGGTTTTATATTGTATATTTTTCTTTTTTTATGTTTTTTTCTTATTTTTTTTTTTTTAAACTCGACAATTCTGGCCTTAATCTGCAGACTGCGCTGCTCTGATTGCCTTGAGCTGACGTTTTTGCTCTATCCTTGTCTTTGTCTCTCTGCCTGTGCAGCTCTCTCGCTCTCGCACAGTCTCTGGGCCTTTAAGGTGGCTTTCATTGCGTTGCTACTGGCATTTCTCTACCGTCAATTTAAACATTTCAAAAACATATTACGCATGACAATCAATTTGATTTTTTTCCTGCTTCGTTTTATCGGGTTTTCTCGTGTTCATTCTACTATAAGCACAGCCATTGAACACAATGCCAACTATCTCGCTCGCACTCGGCAGCATAAGCACAGCTCTTTGTTATTGTTGTTTGTGGCACGCGAGCATGGCTTCTATTTATTAAATTTCAGTTTTTGTTTCAGGTTTTCACGGCTGTTGTTTTGTTTGTGTTTCCTTTTTTTACTTTTTCAGTTTTTCTTTTTTTTTTTTTGCTTTTTGTCTTGTTTTGTTTTTCTTGTTTCGAGAATATTATATAAAATGATGTTGGATTTAATTTCCGCAAACTTCATCGCAATTTCCAAAGCGTCAAAGTTTTTTTTCGGAACATTATTTTCTTACGCAAGAATTCATTCAAGGTCATATAACATTAAAGACAACAACTCTAGTACATTGAATAATTTATGGGGAGTGGGGCTGGGGGTGGCAGCACGTTTACCACTTTTCATTTTTTTACCAATTATGCGACTAGCTAAGGTAAACAAAAAAGGGATAAATGAAATTTTAATTAAGTGATTTTCACACCAAAAGCTATTAGCTCGAGTTGCACTCGTTCCAATGCCGCTACCCAATGCATAGCAAGGTAAGAATGTTAAGGGAGTATTTATTTTAAGCAGACACGTGCATATCTCGGCAGGAGAGGGGTATGTGTCTCAAAAAGCATCTAAATATAAGCTACCAATAAACTTGTACTTCAAAGAGGTAAACTGGCAGCTTGTGGCGCGTAGAGTGTTGGAAAATGTATTTTACTGAATTCTGCTTACAATATTCATGCTGCAACATGCAACATAACCTCACATATGCACACTACCAAATTCGACACTTATCTTCTAGTTGCAGCAGACTCTCTGGCTTGCACTTATAGGCCTCCGAGAACTCTGGAGAATTGCTCAGCACATTGTTGACGCGCTCCCGATGCATGGCATGCTGCGTTGTGTGCGTCGCTGGCGCCGCATGTCCGCACCAGGTCTGTGCGAAGGCCAAGAAGAACGCCTTGAGCTCGTCATGACTCAGCGATGCGTTCGGCTGCTGTTGCTCCTGTGCACGTGCCCGTCCGAAGGCGCCCAAGGCCAGCCGCAAGCCTTCGCTATCGGCAATGTTCTCGTTGAGATTAATTGTGGCGTTGCTGTAGCGCGGCCCCAGATAGCAGGCCGAGCGTGTGCCGTATTTAATTATCGCCTTGGCCGACCAGTTATTGGCCACATTGCCCGATTTGTCGTAGCTCAGGCCATCATAGTCGAAGCCGTGCAGCAGCTCATGTGCCAGTATGTAGACGAGGCTGCCGTAGATGCGCGGCGACGTCTGCTCGCAGGCATGCCAGAACGGCGGCCGCAACAGCCCGACTGGCAGCTCGATGACGTTGCTCTTCAGCCGATAGTAGGCATTCACATCGAGTGGCCCGTACACGCTATGCACGGCCGTGGCTCGCTTGGCATTGACGCCGCTCAGACCGTTCGCCACCTGTTGCAGTTCACTAAGCGCCCGTGTCCTTGACAAACGCAGCAGGTGCTGGTCGTAGTTGTCCTTGTCGGTGTCGGTGTCGGTGTTGGGTTCTGCTGCCGCCTCTGCTGTCACAGCAGATTTCGCAGCAATTGTCTCAGTGTATTCATCTGCTGGCGTCGGCAGCAGCAGCAACTGCATGGCACGCAGCTTCTCCAAGCCGAGCTGCCTGGTCTCGGTCTCACCTTCAAATATTTTTGTTGTGTTCAATGCTTGCTCGAAGTGCTGCTTCAGATGCTCGAAATACCCGCCCAGCTGCTGCTGTGTGTCATGCAGAAAGCTGCTCTCCCTCTGCCCGGGCTCGGGCACAGCCTGCTCAGCGTGCAGCAGCTGCAGATACAGGCGTGTCAGTTCGCGCGGCATGAAATCATTCACTTGCTGCAGACAATGCTCACGTTGCTCGCTGAAGGTCTTATCGTCGTGCAGGTGCACCTCGAAATGGGCGAGGAACTGCACCAGCAGATATTTGCCAATGAGCTCCGCACTGGTGCGCTCCAGCAGCTGCAAGAGCTTTGCCAAGTAGCCGATGTCGGCCACAATAAGCAATTGCTGTGCGTAGTCAGGCGGCAGCGCCAGCTGTGCCAGTAGTGTCTCGAAATATTCGCCCAAGCGCAGCCCGGGCAGGTCGCGCATTAAGGTGCGCAGCGGCTGCGGCTCACGCAGCACGAATGTGTGATCCGTGGTGGTGGTCAAGGCCAGCAGCTGCTGCTCGAACTCGACCACCTCGGCGGCAATGCTGTTCGCCAGGCGCACGCGCACGCCCAGATCGAGCAGCAGATACTTGATGTAGCGTTGATAGAAGAAGACGGCGTCCTCTTGGGCATTGGCTGCGCCGATGCGCGGCTTCAGCAAATCGAACAGCGGCGGCACAATGTAGAAGATGCGCTGCTCCGCCGCCTGCCAGTTGGACTGCACGACGAGGCGCCAGAAGGACTGTGTGCCGTAGCGTCGCAGCTGAGCGCTGATGTGCTGCCAATTGAAGCTCGCGTTGGCTGCTTGCTCCGTGAACGCGGCATCGAGCACCGGCCACGTGCTGTAGCGATGCAGCGCGTCCGTGTAGACGCGTATGGCGTCGCGTTTGGAGGAGCGCAGCTGCACCGACAGACAGGAGTTGTAGAAGTCATAGACGCCACGATTGAAGCGCTGCTCGCCTTGCAGCTGCCTCTGATTCTCGAGTTCCTGCATGAGCAGCTCCTTGTTCAGCGCACGCACCAACGTGCGCACATCGCGCGCCCCCAGCAGCCGTAGGCGATAGTTGACGCGCCAGTTGCCGCAGGCGTATTCAAAAAAGTCATCGCATGGCTCCACATTTGTGTCCATGTGCTCATCGACTTCGCGCTGCTGTTGCGTCGATGTGGCCGCCGATGCTGCTGTTGCTGACGCACATCTGCTGCTGGCATTGACGGCAACACCGAAGCCGAGCAGCAGCGACATTGACACTGTCACGATGTGTCTGATCTTCAACATTACTGCACGTAGCGTCAACTTTGAGTTCACAAACCGTACTGAGATTCTGCCAGCCAGTCTATTGCTGTTTCGCAAAATTCCGTCCAAGCGATAGCGTCGCTCATCAGTCGTTGATAAGCTTTGGCATTTTCAAGTTTACGTTTCAATGCCTAAATGAAATCGAAAGAAAACAAAGCAAAACAAAAAAGAAAAAACCCACACACAGACACAAGTTCGTTCTTAAAATAGACAGAGCAGCGCGTTTGGGGTTAGCATGATTAGACAATTCACAAGTTCGTAAGAGTTTTCAATATTATCGTCGCATAACAATGCATTAGGTAAAGTGAACTCAAATTCCAGCACTTGATCGGCGTTTACACATGCCCATGGCTTATGACAGGCGACGGATACCACAATTTCGGCAGCTTCTGCCGGCACGCGGCCAACAGCAGCCAATTGCCGGGCATAGGTTCACAGCAAAGCGAAGCCAAAACCAAACTGCTGCCGCCCAGCAGAGGCCGAGCGCAGCAACGCAGCAAGGCAGCAAGGCAGCATCGTAGCTTCGTCTGCTTTGTGCGGCAAAGTCACCTGCGTGCGGCCATAATTATTGGCTCTGCCGCACTCTGACCCACTCGCAATTAGAGGCGTTAGTGGCAAATCTTCAGTTGGCTGTGTGTGCGTGCAATTTGGCTAAACTTTGATGGCATATGGGCGGTGGGTGGGTAAGTGGAGCTGTGTGCAGGTCAGCCTCGGTCAGGGCGTGCGAAATGCCAAAATCCCAAATAGCCCAGGAGCTGAGCAAACTCACGCAGGGGTAACCGTATGGCAAAAGCGGCCAATAAGTTCATTTCGCAGACAGGCAAGGCATTAAAGTGCGAATAAAATGAAATAAATTAGGCTGTAATTAAAGTGAATTTGGGAATGCTTTCAGTTGTATACGCAATGAAAGGTGACATGTTCGATCGACGGCAGCTAAATGAAGTTAAATGAAGACGGACAGACACACAGATAGGCAGACAGACAGACAGACAGACAGTCAGTACGACAAGTAGATAAGCGAAGAGACTAAATGCGTCTGCCACGTGACTTTAATTAATCACTATTTGCTCAACATGTAAACCCAAATTAGCTGCCAACTACGCACAACTATGTGGGGGACCTTGCCATGTGCCATGTGCCATGTGCCATGTCCGCAGTGCACTCAACAGATGTATGCAATTATCTATACAGAAAAACAAAAACCAAACAAAACGAAAAAAGAAATATAAATAGAAAATGAAAAATGAGAATTGAGAAATAAAACTAATAAAATGAAGAAAAACAAAACAAATAAAAACAACAATAATAAAAATGAAAAGCAAACCGTCAATGATCAGGCAACGGCACGGCCAGCCACGACCAGCCACGACGAAGAGCGTCTATCGTATCTAATCTAATCAAGTCGAATGAAATCCTTCAAATAAGCATTAGCAAATTGACACTTGCAGACAGCGCAGATTATTAGCCTTACGCTGACCGTCATCCAGGGGCAATCAGCAGGCAGGCAGGAAGGCAGGCAGGCAGGAAGGCAGGCAGCATAGCTGAAGAAACGTAGCAAATAAAAACATGAGGAAAGTCGTGCGAATTGCGAAGTACGATGTGCGATAGCAGCGTCGGAAACTTGCATTGAAAATGCTTAAGTAAAGGGAACGCTAAGCCGCATCGAAACCCCCCACGGCTGAGTCCGTGCAATCCAAGTGCGTTGGCTTCAAACGCTTGCCAGGTACGTGCGCAAGACGTCGGGTCGTGAGATTAACTTAAACTCGTGCATCAAAGGTCATCATCACCTTCGCGAACGACTTCCTTTTCATCGACACGGTCAGCGTTGCTGGTAACTGCTGCTGCTGCTCCTGCTGCCGTACAAATTAGATTTAGACAAGTGTGAACAAAGTGGAAGTGGAAGTGGAAGTGGATGTGGAAGTGAAGCAAAATATTTAAAAAGGAAAACGAAAATTAAATAAAAGAATATAGCATGGTATAAAATGAAAATGAAAAACAAAATCCAACTTAAACATAACACGCCCAGCTGTTGAACATTCAATTCGAAAAGATTTAACGACAATCAAATACCCGCATTTCCTGGCACATGGGGAACATGGGGCACGTGAGGCGCATGAGGCGCACGAGGCGCACGAGGAGCATGGGACAGATGGGGCGTATGAGCGATGCGCAAGCATTTTTTGCCGAGATGGCCATCTTCTTACGAAATTCGTTTTTCTTCTACTTGTCTGGGTTTGTTTTTTTTCTTTTTCTCCTTTCTTTGTTTTTATTTTATTTTATTTTTGTTTTTTTCTTATTTTTTTTTTGTATATATGTTATAGGCAGCAGCAGATAGGCGCGCGCAATTGCTGTTGCGTGTATTTTATATTTATTTCGGAAAAATACATAATCCCGTAAATCATGTTGTTGAAATTCTGACATGAACAAAGCCAAAATTGTAAGCATTCATGTAAGACGCTGCACATGAAAGTCATGCCAAACATGCAAAGCGCTTTAAAATAATACAGATAACAAAAAAAAAAAGAAAAACAAAAAAAAAAAAAGAATAAAAAATATTAAATAAAACAATTTCCCTTAGCCAATTTGAACTTGAATTGTATTTTCTTGAAATGAAAAACTTTGCACAAAATGTATCTCAAAGGTATGTTAATCCAAGCGATGCATAGTTTCCTGCTGCAAGCAAGTTAATCCGCCTTTAACAATAAACTTCACGGAAATATTCTTTAAAATTCGCTAAAGGAAGCCAGCAGGAAGAAGCTCCTTGGCATAGCTGAAATAATTGAAAAATAATCAAATACAAAATGATATTGCTTTGGAAAGTTCAAACCCCGAAGCTAGACGTGTGCAAACAAAACCAAATAAAAGGGAAACAATAAAAAAGAATAAATCTTTTGTACACACTCACATGTAGATATTATGTATCACACATGTGTATGTGTATATGTATGCAATTGTGAATTGTTAGGAAGACGAGCACGAAGAAGATGAGTGCTAAGAACAGCCATGATTGGGTTGATAGTAGACTAATTGTTTTTGTTGGGTTTATATAAAGTTGACATGCCCGACTTACTGTATTTGCTTTAATTAGTCAAACATTACTTTGTTTGTTTGCTGCCTGTTGTCTACAAATGCGCATGCAAGATGTAAATGTAATCGAAAATTTGCCAGCGAACGAGACACAAATGGATGGCAGCAAACGCAATCAAAGTAATCAACATACAACAAAAAAGAGAGAGAAAAAAAAAAAAAGAAAAATTAAGAACAACAAAATAACCACGATAGCGATACATTTCTGGGTGGGATTCGCTTTATGTCGAAGCTAATTAACTTTGCCGCCCACAACCCGCAGCTGGCAGGTCCCAACACGCAGTTCGGAGGCCGCAGTGGCAGCCACAGGCGCACATCCAGTTCGCAGCCAAGCACCCAAGCACCCAAGCAGCCAAGCAGCCGATTCGATACTTGGCAATAGTTCACATGCATCAGCCAAGCTGCTGTGTCTGTGTGTGTGTGTGTGTGTGTGTGTGTATGTGTTTGTGGGTGTACGGTCGCAACTCATTTGCGCTTTCCAGTCCGGTCCTGTTTTCCTGCTGTTTTCGTTAGGTTCTTGTGCTTGACACCTCGTTATCTTGTTAGACACTTGATAGCTGCTGAAAGCTAATTCATTATTTAAAATCAACAGTGTGCGCGGAGAAGCGACGGGACGCGACAGGACGCGTCACGTCATGCCACGCCACGAAATGATGCAAAACAAAATGTCGGCTACAGTTACAGTTCAATCAAATCGAATCAAATCGTAACAAGTCGACCTAACTTGGCTTACCTTTAGCCGCAGTTTCTCTTCTACTTTTTCTTATGGTAATTATCTTCATAATATGCGCATAGTGTATATAGCGACTATACAGTCGAACTTCCCTATAACGAATTCGCACGAGAGTGCATAAATTTTCCAAGATAGTATTGGTTCATAGTGTCCGTCTGTCTGCCTTAGAAGTACGCAGATATGGCTTTGTGTAAAGCTTTTGTAATTTTTTGCAACTTTGAAGCCATTATTGTAAAATAGAAGAAACCTTATGAAACCTATCCGTAATTGTGTCTAATACCTCATTATAACATGGTAAGCTCGCATTGTCATGTCTACATTTGTCATCAATGAGTAAACGATTTCCTAAATCCTTTATAAAACATCAACAATACCAACAACAACAAAAACAATATGAACAATAAGAGCTTATAATTGGAATTACACGCAACGCTTCATAAAAAAGACAACAGGACAACAACAGGACAACAACAGGACAGCAATCGGCTTAGTTGTGTGTAACAAAAGGATAATATAAAGTTTCTGAAGATAAATTTGCAAGGATTAGTTGAAGCAGCCGCGGAAAACGTTGCTTTGTGGTTGAGGAATTTTCCAGCCTACAGGCATTCCTACAACTTGTTTTTGTTTTTGTGTGGTTTGTTGTTGTTGATTTCTGTTTTTTTTTTCTTTTTTTTTTAACAATAATAATAACATAATTAACCATATCCTTGGAGTTTCTATAATTTGATTTTCTTAGAAATCTCAATCGTAATGTATGTGCAATCTGTTAAATTACTTCAATTTAAATTAAGCAGATCTAATTCTCAGCAAATTGCCAGCTGCTCAGTCAGCACTGGCATCATTTGCTTATGTAACGGCAGGAATGGCAAGAAAATGCAAGGCAAATGTTGAAAACACGGATTTAATGATGTTCTATTAGATAAATGCTGCGCAGCTTCGCTTCTAAAATTTCAATTAAAATAAAGATACTTCAGATGCCAAAGTGCCTAAGGTAGCAGAAGCCATGCAAGAACCCGCAATAATCAAAGACGTTTGCATCTCACTACATTTAGTATATAAAATTTCCTGCCTTAGACTGCGTAAGATTTTATTTTTTTTTTATATTTTTTTTTCTTATGGTTTTTTTTTTTTTTTTTTTTTTCTTTTATGCAGTATTTGTGCATGTCCTTGTGCGAAAATATCAAGTATCGCTGTTGGCAGCAAAGTTTGTGTAGTTTCTAACCGAAGTATTGAATATTCAAAGATAACTAAGCAAAATAAAGAAAACTATCATTAAAATATTATGCACTCACGTATTACACACACATACATACACGTACAAAATGGGAAAATGGAAAAATGGAAAATGCCAGCATAGAATTGTCGAAATTGTCGTCATTACGATTTCCTGACATTTAATTTGAAAAGGCTGAATGCGAATATTTTACTATGCAAGCCGTGTGGCTTTTCTTGTTTTCCTTTTTCATTTCTCATTTTACATTTTAATTATTTATGTTTAATTTTTTTTAATTACGCACCTTTCGCTCGCTCGTACACTGACCATTAATTATAAGAGTAGCTACGGCTGACGACTGCGCCCCTGTCCACCCTCATGCACGGCACATCCACCCTCATGGGCGGTCTCGCCTGCTTTTGACTTTATCATCGGTTGGCCGCAATGCCATCAATTAGCCAACAATTAAAACAGCAGCATAGCCGACATACGCATGCAATTACATAATAATGTTTACATTTCTCGCTAAATGTGCGATGTGAGAATGCGGCCCAGCTGTTTGCAGCCCACGCGCCTTGTCCCATGTCCGCACTTGGTGTCCATGGGATCGGCCTATGTGTATGACATTAGCTATGACTGTTTTGTCGGCGGGTGCAAATCGTCTTCGAAAACGATTCATTTTATTAAGAAGATTTTGTGTTTATGCTGAATTGCATAATCGGCAACTGTGCTGAGCTATATTGGCTATATGGAGCATACTGAATGCCTTGAGTGTGCAGCGCCAGCTCAGCCAGGACACAGATAAAGTTTTTAATTACATTTTGTTAAATGTATGCAGTAAATAAAGAGAAGTGTTTACTCTGCGTTGTATGTATGTTGGCATTCACTCCGCCGCCTCATACCGCCCGCATCTCTTTTGCTGTATGCCGCTTTCTTCTGCTGCCTGCGCCTGGCTGTGTGATCGTAAATATTGATTTCAGCTGATTATCGGAGACCTTTGCATTTATTTGCACGCGGTGTCGTTCGTCCGCTTGGCTGCTGCTTGTTTTTGCTCGTCAGCAGCAGCAGCAGCAGCTGCAGGATGCTTTGGATGAATGGTTTTCAGCGATCAGAGGGGGACAACTGCAAGGTCCCTTTGTGCTTGTCTTTGCCCTTTGCATGCCTTGCAATGCCATTGGTAAGCCATTTAGTATACACTATACTGTGTGTTTGTGTGCGATTTTCTTTTTCCCCATTTATGTTTAACATTTTCTTTTTGTTCTATTTTATTAAAATTTTTCTTGTTATTTTCCCTGCATATTTCTTGTATGCACGTATAATGTTATAACAACACGTAGAGCATACAAGAACACAAAAGAAAACTGTAAAGGAAAGAAAAAGAAATGTAAACGGTACACACGTGTACATGCTTCAAGTACATACATACATACATACATATATACATACTTATGTATATGAAAGCATGCGTGGCCTGAGCCTGGTACGACGTGACGTTGTGTGGAATGCATGAATTACATTACGTATACGCAATGTGAAATAGTGACACATTAATGTGCATATTATGTGCTTAAACCGTTATAATTTCATTTTTTACTGTACAAAGCACACAAGAACACACGCATCCGCACATCAGAGCAACCTGAACCGCAAGACTCACTTCACATACATGCCAACTAAATGTTGTTCCATGATGCACGACCTCCTCTTCTAGCCGTTGCATGCCTACATATCTATATACAAACATCTAGATATGCATCTATGTGTGTAAGTGTGAGTGTGTGTGTGTGTGTGTGCTGTTCAAACCGCATACACATATGGCCACCCTGTACACTGTACTTCGTTACCGTCTGTTGCCTTACTCACTTAGACTTCCGTTTGCAATTCATTTGCAGCACCATTTCAAATGTGCAATGACGCACATAATGCATATGACCATGCCAAGGTGTACGAGGTAACCGCCGCACGCCTGCCAGTGCCAAGCCAAAGTACCTATTCCACACACACACACACACAACACACCACATGCTGTGTCACACTTAAGCTTTTACATACTCAATTTTCTTTTATTTTGTCACAGCGCAGATTTTTGTATTTTCTTTCACAATGAAATGAAAATGCACACACACACACACACACATACACATACACACAAATTACATATACTCCATACAGTTGTGCACACTTGGCATAGAACACATCTTCGTAGAATGGTTTGGTAAGTTGGTTAGTTGGTTCGTTTGGTTGGTACGTTGCCTGCTCGGTTGCTTGCTTGGCTGGCTTAGTTGGGAGCTTCGCTGCGTGGCGTAGCGAAATTTTGCGCGTTGCCGCCACTCAACCATTTGATGCTAAGCAGCATTGCTCGGCTCATGGCTGGCTCATGGCTGGCTCACAGCAGCGTGTTGCATGTGCTAAGCAAGTGCGTATGTGCACTAAGCAGCTGCACGCCCCGGGCTGCCCAAGCGACCGTCCGCCCCTTCACTCATCCACCTGTCAATGTTAGCTCTGTGGCTCGTGCAGGTGTTCAATTTCCGTGTGTGTGTGTGTGTGTGAATGTGGTAATATGTATGGACGCTTTTGTTTGTTTGACTTGGTTTGGTTTGAATGTTGTTGTCCTGCTGCTGCTTCTTGTGCCGCTCCCAGTCTTGGCTTATGTATACGTTCTCGTATAAGAAAGTGCATATCTTGCTGCTAACATAAAAAATTCAATTTACTTGCTCCACTGCGTAATAACTGAACTTCGATAAACGCAAAGAGATAAAGTGCGAAAAGTGGGACGGCAAACAAACAAAGTTCAAGGTTACAAGAAATGGACAAACATGAGCTGCGCCATGCGGACTGGACCGGTTTATTGTTACTGTTACTCTTCTTGTTATATTTGTGCTAAAGCGATTTAAGATCGTTCGGAACATTATATGCATTTGTGTTAGCTTTGCGAAGCATACATAAGTATTTGACACTTGTTTTCAACTTCTTACTTTCTTTTTGTTTATTTTTGTTTTATTATTTTTATTTTTTTGTGTAATTGCAGTCAAATACGTGAGGGCATCATACGTTGCATCTTGGCCACAGATATGGCGCGTCACAATGAGATATTGACGCAATTCAAGGAGATCACACCCGTGTTTGACTACACCAATCGCGCGCACATCAACCTGGTAAGTATGCAACGGAATGCGAATGCAAACTGCTGCCGCAGGCTGCCATGTCATGTCCTTGTGTCGCTTGTGCCTTTGCAGCTGTGCATGATACTCATCAAGGTGGCGGACATTTCAAATGAGGCGCGACCCATGGACGTTGCCGAGCCGTGGCTGGATCGCCTATTGCAGGAGTTTTTCGCACAGAGCGCAGCCGAGAAGTCCGAGGGTCTGCCGGTGACGCCCTTCATGGATCCCGATAAAGTAAGTAAGCCGGGCTCGCAGGTGCGTTTCATCGGCTTGGTGCTGCTGCCGCTCTTCGAGGCGCTCGGCGAGCTGGTGCCGGAACTAACCGAGTTGATCATCATACCGGTGCGCGTGGCGCTCGAGTACTACAAGTAAGTGAAACGCCTTCGCAAGGCCAATGCCCATATGCGCCACTCAAGCTGACCTAAGTCCTTCTCGCCTGCCAGACGCTTGAACGATGCTCAAACCAAGTCCAGAAAGTCGGTGGCGGATAGCAACACCTCGGCCACATCGGACAGCAACAGCAGCGCCTTGGACGCGAACGCTGCGAATGCCGGCAGCAGTGCCAGTGGTGCGGGCACCAGTGCCGGTGCCGGACCTGGCTCCAGTGGCTCGGCAGGTGGCTCAGTCAGCGGCGGCGCCGGCATCGGTTCCACGGGCAGCGTCTCACCGCAGATGCCGCGCTCTCAGTCGGGCATGAGCGTGAAGTCGCGCCGCAGCATTCCATCGCAGAAGTCAGCCTCGCGGCAATCTGTGGACGAGCCGCAAGGCATGGCCGCTGAGCTGCACGACTTGCCGGAGGGCAGTGAAAGCGGCGACTCGGAAACAGCCACCGAGGTTGATGTAAGTTTGTCGTCTGTTTGATGGTTTCCGGGTCAGACTTATGCACCTCTACTCCTAACTGGCATCGCACAAGCCAATGTATGCGGTTAGGAGCATGGCCTCCACGACTGCCAGTTAATGAGGAAGCGCTGCGTCGTCCATTTGTCCGCTCATCTGTTTACCCGTTTTGTTTTTTTTTTTCTGTCTTTTGGCGGGCAACATTGCATGCCCCTAATTAAGAAGTAATGACCACAATTAGCACAATTATTTGGGGTTGCTGACTTCTTGGAGCGATGAAAGAGAGAAGAGGAATGACTTGAGCTTGCTATGCGTAGGAGCTGCGGACGTTAGCGTCGTCCATGTTGTTGCTGCTGATGGTTGGCACATTATGTATACGAGTATATGGAATACTTCCCTCTGCCACTTCCACTCTTCCCGTTTTTCAATCTTCTTTTTATTTGTTTGCACTTCCCCGTCCCCGTACTCTATGGAACTGCATTTGTTTTGATTTGATTTGATGTCGAATGGTAGAATGCTGGCTAGGACTCAATGCAGATTTCGTTTTAGAACTATCGAATAAGTAAGCCTGGGTTCAGGCAGCGTAGCCAAGTAGCGTGTACTTTTTGAGAGTAATCACATCCACCAACGTATATAACTTTCTCTTTGCCGTCGAACACAGGTCGCAGAGAAGACATCGAAGTTCAAAGTCGACACGGAGGGCAGCAGCAACCGTTCGAAATCGTCACACTCAACGTCGCGCAAGTCGTCGCGCGAGAAGCGTCCCTCGATGATCGGGGAACTCTGCAGCAGCGGCGGTGGCCAGCGTATGCGCAACTCCTATGGCAACATACACGGCTATCACTCGAATCGCTGCCACTTCGGTTCGAATAGGGCAGTCAGCCTGGATCAGTACAGCAGCAACAATCGTCGCCTCTCCGATGGTCTGCAGCAGGTTATCTCCGACAGCAACGTCTTCTACGGACGCCACAATCGCAGCAGCCTGGAAGCGGCGGCCGGCGGCGGCCACGCAGCCGCTTACATTGGGCCTGCTGGCGCTGGCCACGCCCCCGGCGCCGGCCCCGGTTGCCAGCTGGTTGAGGACATGAATATGAATGCCACCGGCATCCGGGGCAACCGTGCCATGCAGGCAACTGGACAGCAACTTGTGCCAAATATGGATGGTGATGGTGGGATGGCAGGAGGAGTCGGCGGCGGTGGCAGCATTGGGTTAGCTGGTGTCGGCAGCAATAGCAGCATCGGCACACACTCGACCAGCGCTGGAGCTGGCGGCTGTGGTCCGGTCAATGTCCACTCTAGTCGTGAACGCACTGGCAACAATGTGCACGCTGCCGGGGCAGCCATGGCAGCCGCGGCGATTAACGCGAGTAGCGCCTCCAATGGCAATTTATCGCCCAGCCAACAGACGTTGCTAATGACTAACCAACTGGCAGGCGGTGGCCCAGCGGCCGCTGCCACAGCAGCTGGTGGAGCTGGAGCAGCTGCAGCCAGCAATGGCACGGCTGGCGCCAGCAATGCCGCCAACGCCAATGACATACTGGCGGCCACGGCCGGCACAAGCGCCACCGCGGCTGCTGCGACGTCAGTGGCCACCAAGTCTTCGTGGAAGACACGTTTGCGCCAGTTCTCCGACTACTTCAGCTTTCCGTTTGACAAGGGCTCGAAGCGTTTCAGCAGCACGCGCAGCAGCCCCTGCTCGGTGCGCAACAACAACGCGAATACGCTGATGGGCGGCGAGGTTGGCGCGGGTGGCGCTGCCGACGGCTCTGGAGCTGGCGCCGTTGTTGGCAGCGATGGCAGCAAGCCAGGCTTGTGTTGCACCATCTCGAATAGCTTGCAGACCGTTGGCGGTGGCACCGCAATCAACACTGATGCCAGCAGCGGCAGTGGCGGTGGCGGCGGCGGCAACGGCGGCAGCGGCGGCGGCAAGCCGGCACAAGATCTGCTGGCGAACATTGGTCGCCATCGCGCCTACAGCCTGGACGTGCCGTGCAGCCATCGCAGCAATCCGCGCTACAGCAGCAGCAGCACTGGCGGCGGCGAGAGCAGCCGCAAGTCGTCGCGACACGATGGCAGCGGCTGCAGCGGCGTCTGCGGCGACGATCGCAACAATAGCAACAACACACTGCACAGCAGCAGTGGCGCTGGCAGCGAGATGCCCACCTGCATGCCGCCACCGATACGAATAGGCAGCGTCGATGCGAATGAGACGATTGTGTTTGTGGCGGGTGTGCCGCGACACATCGCGACGCCGGCCAACTTGGATGTGGAGCCCAGTCTGAGCATTGACTTGGGCATGGCGAGCGCATCCTCGTCGGAGGCGCCCGCGAAGATATGACAACGGGGGAGCTCTGACACTACAACGAATTCGTTGTCCAACAATGGCGCCTTCGTCGCGCTGCTGGAGCAGCACAAGAGGTGCGAGCGGGAGCGTCGTTTGGGCGATGGCGGAGGCGGTGACGACGTCGATGTCGATGTCGATGCCGAAGGCGGCGTCATGTTGCAGGAGGAAGTGGAATGCATCGTCGTTGGTGGCGGCGGCGGCGGCGGCAGGGGTGGCGGCAATGGCGACGACGGCGGATACAGCGATCATCTGCAGCAGCTGCACACCAGCTCCAGCTGCAATGTCTCGTCCATATCGATGACGGTGTGGTCGGCCATCGGGCAGCGTCTGAATGCGCTCGTATGTCATTGTTGTGAGCGGAAATTGCCGGAACCGGAAAATGTGTAAAAAGTCGAGTGGCATGCGAAAGCCGAACAGTGGAAAGTAATGGAAAATACAGAAATGTCCTAGCAGCAGCAGCAGTAGTAGAGAAAATGCACTTTTAAATGATTATATGTTGTCAGTTGAAGAACAACCACAACAACAACAACAACAACAACAAAATAGAAATTAAATTTATGTTATGCTAAAAAAAAAACAAAAACAAAGACAACAACAATAATAACAACAACAACAACCACAAATTCAACAAATTAATAAGCACCAAAAAATCCAAGTCTTATATTATCCTCGAAGTGTTTGGTCAGCAAGCATCCTTCATACTTACAATATAAAGCGAACATGAACATCACATTTTAGCCGTTAATTGTATGTACTCGTGCACACATCCATTCGTGTCTATTTTATTATTAATATAATTAACAACTTTTTTTTTATTTGTTTTTATGTATGTTTTAATATTATAAGCGCTCAATTTAATTATAATAACTAAGTGACGCTGGCATTTACAATTTGTTAAAAAAAAAAAAAAACAAACAAAAAAGGAAAAAAAACACCAACAAAAACATAAGCAAACACATTATTTTAATTTTCTTTGTTTTCTATTTTTTATGTGTTAGTTTTAAAAATGTTTGCATGCATATACATACATATATGAATGTTTTATATTACACATGTATATATAAATGCATATTTGTATGTATATAACATATATAATTATATATGCATAATTTGATTTTATTAAATTTTACAAATTTATTTCGTAAGCACTTGAATGCTGTTCAATTATTTAATTATAATTCAACCATTTTATCATTGAAATATATTATTTAAAAATACACATAAATATGTTTTACTCGAGCGATTATCCTTGTCGCTCGTTCAATTCACTTTTTTCTTTTCATTTTGGTTTATTTTTTTTTTTTTCATTGTCTTTGGAATTTAATTTATATAAATATGTAGATAATTTTTTTTTTTTTTAATTTGTTCAAACAACACAAATATTTGTGATGAGCAGTGAAGAATATGCAATGCCAATACACATCCTATATAACGTATTTGTCTTGCCAGTAGTGAGCAACGGGAATCGGGAATCGGGAATGGGAAGCGGTGCACAGCAGTCGAGCCAACTCCTCGACTAGATTCAAGTTGTTGGCAGAGCTGCACAGGGCACTGATGCCAAATGGATTAAAACGCAACACACGACAACTCGAGGCAATGCGCTGTAGCGTATGCAACAAAAAATTTACACAATTGCCAACGGTGCAATTTGTTTTCGATTTTGCCTTTGCCGCCGTCAGTTTGCACTTTTGCACTTTTTCTTTTTCCTTTTTGGCGCATGTGCTCAGTGATTGCTTTTTACATAGGTTTGTTTGTTTTGGCTATTGTTGTTGTTGTTGTCGTTGTTGCAGTTGCTGTTATTAGTATTAGAGCATTGGTGATGATGGCTTGTTGTTGTTGTTGTTGTTATAGTGATGGTTGTTGTTGCCATTAGCCATTATGCCATTATGGATTGGCTCAGTTCGTACGTTCAACTCGTGAGCTAATGAGTATGTGTGCACTTTCGCCTGCTTCCAATAATTTGCGCAGATGTTTTGTGGCTGCTTATTGTGATATTTTTGTTGGTCTTTAGCTGTTGGTATTTCGTATTTTTTTCGCATACGAGTTTTGGTTTATATTGTGCACATTTTTTTAGGTTTTTTTTGTTTTTTTTACCCGTTACTCATTTTCCAACCGCTATGCATTAGAAAACAAAAACAGGCCCAGTAAGCAATTAGAGAGATAGAGTAAAACAAATGTTAATTGAAAAGAAGTGTGCAGCGTGGGATAGAATAATGAATTTGAGAACGCGTAGACATTGCAAATTTTTTGGTACTTGAAACGGCATTTCCGGTAACATGACAATGGCAATACCAGGCGGCTGTGTGGCGAGTAGACCTGGAAACACAGCAACAGCGAAGAGTATTGCAGCATATATAAAAACCAAGCACCGCTGAAAATTTAATTCATTGTTGACAGAATAAATAAAAAAAAAAATAATACACAAAAACAAAAAAAGAAAAAAAAAAAAACCAAGCAAGCTAAGAAAACTATTAAAGTTGAAAGTTTGCAGCAAAACAAAATAGTTGGAAAATGCCGCACAGTGTTGATGTTGGCTAGTAAAACATATCCTTTGAAGTGTATTATGTATTATACCGATTAACATATACATACAACAATACAATATCGTATATAAACTAAAGTCGTCTTAACGAATGTCTATGTACACTTGAAACCAATTGAATTATATGCATACATGTATAAATAGCTGTGTATACATATGGAAATGTATTTATGTAATTAAAAACAATAAAAAATAATTATAATGAAAAACCAAAAAGAAAGTAACAGTAAATGTCTATAACTATAACTACTTTGATGTCGATATGCACATTTTAATCAAATGTACTTTTAGCAAAAAGCAAAACAACTAATTGTATACCATAGAGCAAAGCCATATGAAAAAAACCACTTAAATCAAATCAAATGATGATTAAAGAAAAATTGAATAAACACACGACACAAATTCCATAATTGAAGCAAAACAAATAAAAATAAAATACAGACAAAAACCAAACCAATTGGCAACCAAAATTCAACTATATGCATAATGCAAAGAAGTGTTTGTTGCGTACAAGCCAAGCTGGATCTTGGTGGAGAATTTTTTTTCAAGGTGAAATTGCAAAAATGTAATGCAATTGAACACATGTATGTGTCTGTATGTGTGTTTATAAATTATTAGTAAAACGCATGATATACACATGCAAGCATAATCGAAAATACAAATGGACATATGTATTTTCATTTTTTTTTTTTTTTTGTATTCGCGGAGATAAGATCTTTAAGGGCAGCTGCCACTGCTGGGAGTAGTGTAGGAACATTACTTACTAAACCCAACCTCCGCAGTGAGTAGCCCCTTGTCTGCACGCGAAGTCGGCATCAGCCCCTTTTTTGCGGGGTATCCGAATATCTACGCATCGTATATGTTTGTATATATGAGTCTGTACAATTTATGATGTCTTTAGCAGCAAACTGAGACACTTAAACGCAGCCGCTAAGAATTGTTAATATGAAAGTATAAATAATATTTTTAGGTGTGTATATGTTTATTTATTGCAAAATAATAATATAAAAAAAAAAAAAAAACTCAAAGAAAAATTGAAAATAACGATGAAAACCAATTAAGAAAACATTACAATATAGCATTCAATTAAAAACACTTGCAGTTATATATTGTATTTGCATGCAACGTGTCATCTGTTTTTATGTAAAATTCCCCAATTCTGTGGTTTCGCAAATGCCCCATACAATAGTTTTAAAAAGATCTTGCGACACTCTGCAGATGCGCAACTGCACAGTGCAGCACTGCAAACTATAAACCCTCCCCGCTCACTAGACTTGAGTACCGGGGACTTCATCCCTTCAAAAGTTTTGCACTCTCCCAAATACTCAAAATATGCGGTGAAATATTTTATGTGTTTGTTTTTAAAAAAATCCAACCATAAAAATCCAAAGAATAAAAAACTCAAACCATAAAGACTTAAGCTTGAATTTAACTTATATAACTTCTAAATGAATAATGATAAACAAAAAATATAGAAAAATAACAAAAACACTAAGGAAAAGAATACTATATATATATTTTAAAATTATAGCATAACTAATTATTTATTTTCGATGTATAATACTAATTATAAAAACACTAGTAAGTAATAATTACTTTCAAAAATTGTTGGAAAGATACAAAGTTTATGTAAATGTGTGTAATCGGCACAAATTTTTTTTTTTTTTTATAAGTGTACTTTAAATATTAGTGTATATTTTAGAAGTCAATTAAAATGCTTCCCCATTTTAAGAATGAATTGGAAAAGAGTAATCTTGCAAACAGTTACACGAAAAGTATTAGGTTTTAACCTAACTTAAGGATCCTTTAAAAGAAAGTCTTTATAATTGTAAATGTCTGTCGATCGAAGTGTGTAATACACACTTCAAAATTATAAGAAGCATTAAAAAAATAAGATAAGTTTAAACTTAAAGAAAAAAAAAAAGAAAAAACAAACAACTGAAAATAAAATATTGATAAAGCAGCAGACAGTTACGAATTTGAATCCCTTGTGAAATCGCACCACTTAGCAAAACTAAATTCTAATAAAAACAAAAAAATATTTTATGAGCAAAAAAAAAAGAAGAAATTACAAAAACAAGCAAGCAATTTGCATAGCTATTCAAGATGTTAATTACTTAGTGTAAAAGCAACCACTAAAAGAAAATTGTAAGGTATAAAAGAGAAGAAAACTAAACAAAAAAAATTACAAAAAGATATTTGCAATTTGGACCAACTTTTACACACACACATACACATACACTCACAGACACATAGTAGCTATATGTATACTCGAATCTTGCAAGTGCATTTTCTACAGCAACAGGCAACTACCCGTTGCGTTGACTGGATATGCAAGAGAACGGAAAAGAAAGAATGAAAAAAAAAAGCAAACAAAAATATTATGGGCCGCTATTTACTTAAGGACACATGGAACTGGTTTGTCTTATTTTCGGTACCTACTTACCTATTTGATATTCTACAAGCAAACAACAAACAAGAATCAGATTGTATTTATAGTTAAACTTATGATGACCAGTTTTCTTTTAGCTATGAAATAATAAAACGCGGGAGAACGGGTTTGTTAATATGCCGAAAAATGGTTTCGATATTAACAGAAATCTTGCTCTGATATGCTCGGAGAGCTCAAATGAATCTAGATTTGGTTGCCAAGCGTTATTTTCTGCAAATGTGCAAACTAAAAACTGTTACCACGAAAGCAAAACGATGTGTGATGTTTCCTAACAAAGTGGCGCTGTCAATTTCAGAGTTCAAAGCTGTACAAAGCCGGAACGGCGAACGAAGTAATCTTCGGAACCTAACCATAATGAAAAGCAGCTATCGCGGTGACTGCGCTGCTACAAAATGTGATTTATTTGAGCTCGTTGCGCAAAAAAAAAATCTTTTATAACAAATCTTTTATAAAAAGTAAACAGAGCAAGATAAGACGATACAAGTCCACAACAACTGAAATTGAGCGTTCCAAAATAAAATAAAACTAAACTAAAAAAGCATGTCAACCCTCCTGAATAAAAACCAAAAGCCTTTAAATCTTACAAAAAAAAAAAAAAACAAAGACTACATATTATATTATACAACAAAGTAAAGTTTAATGGATCTTAACTAAACTCTAAAAAGAACAATAAATTTCAGAAAGATATCAGAACAAAATCCAAGTAATTAATGTAAACAAAAAAAAAAAAAAACCAAAATATATAATTATAAACAGATAAAAACAAAAAAAAACAAAGTAAAATACAAAGAAATAAAGAAGCAAACCACAAATACCCATTACAGAAACTATATTTTCAAATTCAATGTCAGTGCAATGTTATAGAAAAGCAACCACAGAGAAATCAAATACTTATATACAACTTATAAATGAAAATAGTGTTTATTATATAGTATACGTATACACAATTAGTATATACTCAAGAAACCATTTATTCAACTTCATTATGGATGTCTAAATTATTAAGTGAGTGTTAAACAAAAAAAATCAAATAAAAACATTTTATTTAAGATGCGTCAAATGCAAATAAGCAAATAACTTACAAATATTTATATATATGTATATATCTCTATATACAATATATATATAATACTGACAAAAAAATTCAACTAAACCACTACTGAAGACATGCAACCCTAAACTTAGAAAGGAAATATTTTTATTAAAAGCAGAACACAACACTTACATAGTTGAAAGAGAAATCCACCATAAATCAGTTAAAAATTGTTATTGTATGCAGAAAGATTTATTGAAAATAATATACAAAGCCCATTATGCTGTTAGTTTTAAAATTGGTGAAAGTCTATATGAAACTACTATATATATACATATGACATTATTTAAAATATAAACAGAACAAAAAAAATTGACAGGGCATATCAAATATGCCAAGGCTGCATGCGTATATAATTTTTTTTTTTTTTTTTTTTTGCAGTCATTCAATTTAAACAAAATGAAATTTTTAGAAAATATATGAAAACAAACTCTAAATGGTATTTAAAAGTCACCAATTAAAAAAAACATACTAGCAAATTTACATGTTTAAAACATAAAGAGTAAAAAAAATGGCAAACAAAGAATTATTAAGTGTGTAATTAAAAACCAAATAGAACAAAAAATAAACAAAATTTCTGAAATGCATTTAAAACTGAAACTCAACTTGTATTTAATAATTTAAGTTGTGTCACTTATTTTATGTAAAATAAATCAACTAAAAATAAAAATATATTGAAATAAAAATATCAAAACTAAAACACAAGCATATTAATTTTTAATGTATATTTTAATATTTTATACAATAACTTATTTATTTATAATTATAAATATCAGTATTATGTTTTTATTTTTATTATTTTTTTTTATTTTTGTTTTTTTTTTTGTTTTTGTGAGCGGACTAACATTGACATCCTAAGATGACGCCTAAATAGTCATTTCGATAAAATTATTTCGAAATTTTTATCTTAGCAAAATTAATTTTTTGGCCGATCTCTTCTATGGCAGCTATATGTTGTAACCCGATATTTATCATATTCAGATATATTGATCAACTTTGATAACGATTTCTTAAAAAAAACAACAAAGTTTTTCTCACTGTGTGATTTTCCTATGGCAGCTATAAGTCATTGGTTGAATATCGAAAAAAAAAAACAAACTCGTTATGCCTTTAGATTAGGCGAGTCTTCGTGCCAAATTTTGGACTTATTATCCCAAAGTCCACGGAATATTCAAAAGGTGTAACTAGGAATCAGTCAATACAATTTTTTTTTTTTTTTCTAACTAAATTGTTGATTACAAATTTATTGATTTTTAATGAATTTTCGTAAATTGGATTAAAACTTTAAATTTATTGCCCCAAAACCTATCGGGTATTGGATGTATGAATGAAAATCACCTTGCAATTTTATTAAGTACATTCCCATCTTACAAAACTAAATTATTTGTAGATTTGTTAATTTATCTCCGTTTCGTTGAATTATTATTAAATTATTTGCATTTTGTTTCCATACAATAAACAGATTCAAGTTTTGTAATTGATGTCTCTTATTCCATACGCGTTTATTTATTCATAGATTTCTGTTTAGAGTTCGTGGAAATATAGCACACAACAGCAGAGAAAAAAAATAATCTTAACTTATTGACCTTCACATCACACTGATAAGTAATATATGTACTGAAATCAACATTTCTATTGAATTTTTTTTTATACCCTGTACCAAAAAATGGTGAAGGGAATATTAAAGTTGTGCAAATGCATGTAACAGGCAGAAAAAGACATGGCAGACACGGAAAGATTTTTACGATATTGCCAATCAGGTGGGTACTGATAATAAATAAATGCCATTCCGGCGCACAAGGGAATATAAAATAAATAAAATGTACTTACCCCTTCATGCCGCTCTATATTTAACATTTTGGTCAATGAGTGTAAATGGAGCTATGCGTAGTAACTTTATTGTATATTTCAATTGTAGTGAGGCTCCGTTGGCACAATTGGGTACAAAAAAAAAAAAAAAAAATCACACACGCACAAAGGTAGGCAAAGCTGAGAAAAAACTTATGCACTTTTTGTAAACTTCTTATAGCGCTTTTATTTAATAATTAATGAACTCATATTTTTCATTTTACCTAAGAATTAAAATGATTTTCGACTTCCACTCGCGATTACTGAAATCACTTTTCACTGTTTCACTTTTCATTGTTAATGTTTTCGATCACGTTTCTTAATATTAACTAGAGTAACGATATTTAAAATGCGTAATTCACTTACCGTTTACCATTGATAATTTCGTCTCTCACAGGTGATACTCCCTCTATATTTGAGAGAGTAACTTTTTTGATAATAGAGCAAATTGTTTTGTTTTTCGTTTGTATCGATTGTTTCTGTTTTAGAGAGCAAATCGAGAGAGTTGCAGTTTGCATTTACAGCTTCCGTTATTGCGTTTACTCTCTTCAAGTAGAAGGAACAATTGGCCGAAAAATGATTTTAAACTGGGTACAGGGTATTCTATAGTCGGACACACCCTGCCTTTCTAGTTTCATTTTAATAAATCTACACATTGTATATTCAGATAAATTTTAGAATTTTGTGTTTGGAAAAACTTGAAAGATAATTAATCATGAAAAGCTGCTTAAGCGAAAATTCTCAGAAAGAATGCTTATGCACGTAATGAACGAATTTCCTTTAAAATTACAGAAACAAAAACTTTGCATGTTGTTTTCAAATAGTTTCTTGCTTGTGTTCTATGAACAAGTTGTCCTGGAGTTATTTCGTAAATACCATCACAATTAGTTGCTTAAATGAGAATAATTTGTATGCACACGTAAAACCAGCAAGTTTGAGAGATAAAAAAAATAAAATAAAAAAAAAGTGGAATAAGTAAAAATGAAAACAAGGTCATTAAATCATAAATAGTTTTCAATTCAAAAAGGAAACCATTTATTTCCGCTTTTTTATTTACGCTAATTTGCCGAAAAATGCAAATCTCATAGATTCAGTTGTCGGACTTGAGTAAATTCTCAGTTGTGATTGCTCGTGGCCGCAATTAAAACAGTCACAGCAACAGCAACAACAATTGCGATTACTATGAAAAGCACAAACAGTTGAAGCATCATCAATTTGCCTACAACAAAAACAACACTCACAGTAATGTGGCAACGAGCTCATGCCGCATTATATAATTGAAAACAAAAAACATAAAAAACATAAAAAAAACCAAAAAACAACAAATGAAGCAATTAAACAATTCTTGCCGTCCCGCCTCGCAACTCGTACTTGCATATTTGGGTTGTCAAGTGAACTCGCTATTCGTTAACTATTGCTATTGCGCTCTCGCATACAGGGTGTGTACGCTGCATTACTGCGTGCACGCAGGCAAGTGCAATTTGCCACTGATTTTGTGACGCGACAAGCATTCCTGGCACACTTCAAACGAAGCAGGCTCAGCCGCTGCTTAAGGTGCCTTTCCATTGGAAGAGTGCTCGTGTACTCGCTCAGTTGCGTTAAAATGTCGTCTCTGCGTCGTGTAAAGCTTGAGCTCATCTCGTGAGATGAATATTGCATTTTTGAGTAAATCTGATGTGGAGCACTTGCCTTTGATAGTGGACTTGATTCTGTGCACAGCAGGCTGTTAACTTTACTGAGCAAGTAAGAGAGTAAGGTCTTATTGGAAATTTACATCAAAAGGCGCACAGCAAAGGTCGCTGAAACAACAACAACAAACACAAATGGCAAACCAATCGAGGTTTTGATATTGTCTCAGCCGACGTCTTCTTCAGTCGCTTGCCGAATCTCGAACTTGGCGGATGCTTCGTTCGATCGTCATCGCTAAACGGTTGCGATCTGAGCTAAACTGTGTATTCATTTAAATAAATAAACGTGAAAAAGTGATTAAAATAAAAATCAAAGCAAAAACAAAAACAAACAAATAAAGAAACCGAAACGAACAACAGCCATGAAGCAGCCAACGCTGGCATTACTTTTAATGCTGTTGGCATTCGTGATTCACTGCCAAGTCACAGGTAAAAATCATATACAAAGCGAAAGCGACTTGTTTGCTTAGTAAATGCTCGTATATAGATACATTATTCATATATGTATATATAATTAGATAAAATAGTTTTGTAAAATTCGACTTACCTTACAATGTATCGCTCATAGAATGCTACAGATCCGAGGTGGAAATCACTCCCGCGCCACCCGAGGAGGTCACTACGAAAAAATCCGGTTGGTTCGGCGGCATTAAGAATTTCTTCCGATCGGATGCGTCCGCGACAACAACGACGACAGTTGCGCCACCACAGCCAGCCAGAGCAGCAGTGCAGCCGACGCCGAAGTCCAGCGGCAGCGCGAGCACCGTCGACGTCGGAACTTTCAGTGCGCCTGCGCAAAAGCCGCCACCATTGGTCATTCCGCATGCGCCGCTCATGCCCTTGGGTCCGCGGCCCGATACTCCGCCTTCGTCGCCGCTGGCAGGCAACCAGCAGCAACCGCCGCAATGGCCGGGAGCGGGTCTGCCATCCTCAGTGCCGACACACACGTCTCAGCAGCAGCTGCATGGCACACAGAATGTACCCGGCTCACGTCCAAGTGTCGCCGCTGGCGCTTCCCCAGGTACACCGAATTTGCCGCCCGGTTTTGCACCCTACCGACCATCGAAGGGCACACAGCCCAGTGGCTTCGACTTGAGCTATGCCGGTGGAACCGCTGGTGGGCACGGACAGCACGGCGGCCGACCTGTTGCAGGACTGGCGCCACTTACCAGCAGCACATCGACGACTACAACGACAACAACTACTACACAAAAACCGTCGTCAACTATTGATCTACGTGGCGGGTTCAGTAGTCCCACACCCACTCCGGCAGCCAATCGTCCGCAATTGCCACACAGAGAGGATTTCCCAGTATTGCCGGCACAGCGTCGTCCTTCGATCAAAGAAGACTATCCCGCATTGCCGACGCCCAAGTCGCCAGGTGGTGCAAGCAACAGCCCAACTCCAGCCTCGCCGCTGCGCCCATCCTCCCCATCAGCCTGGCAGGTTCCGCTCCCGACCCCGGCAGCACCAGCTGGTGGAGCACATACGCCAGCATTGCCTGTACGTCCGGGGCTGTCGCCGACGCCGGCCAGGCCTATGCTGCCAGCAGATAATAGTGGCAACCATCATGGAGTCTCGTTTGTGCCGCACACACCCGGCTCCACAACTGTGCGACCGGGCTACGAAAGCAGCGGGAACTCTGTGGCCACCGACGACGAGATACGTCAGTTGACGGAGCAACTCTACACGAAGGAGACCAATAGTCAACTGAATCTCATACAGGTGAATGTGCAGGGGAAGACGCGTTCCATCGACAGCGCCGACGAGGCTCCTCAGCCGTAAGTAGCTCATATCCACAGAACTAGAGATACATTAATTAACTCCCGTTTGTTTCTGGTCGCAGGTTACTCAGCGTTGACTCCAAGGCACTGGAGTCGAACACGATCGCCAAGCTGAAGCTGCTCTTCAACAATTATGAGGAGGATACTCTTGTCAACGAGCACGTGACGCCCAACGAGCACAAGGAGGAGAATGATTTCCTCGATGCGGTCATGGCCACTAGCGTCATGCGGCAGGCAATGCTCTTTCTGCAACAGAAGGGCATTGTAACGCCTGATCCGAAAACGCACCGAGATCTCGTGAAGGAGCTGTGGTTTACGCAATACTCCCGTGGTCAGGGCAAAATCGGCAGTTCCGGATTTGAGCACGTTTTCGTACATGAAGTTAAGAACGGAACGATTATCGGCTTCCACAATTGGGTCTATGTCAACGAGGAAGAATCGGCGGGTCGCTTCGATTACAAGGGCTACATGAACCAATTGGATCTCGGCACAGTAAGAACTTATAGAGCGGCAACAGAATAACCTGACTTCATGACTAACTTTCGATTATTCATTGCAGAAAGGCAAAGTGATGAAGATTCGCTTCAGCTACAACGGCCTGAACAAACCGGTGGACACGATGTTCATTGGCACATCGCCAGAATTGGAATTGGCATTGTACACAGTGTGCTTCAAGCTGCGTCCCGATCGAACCTGTCCGGTATCTTTGAGCAACAGTCGCTTCGGCATCGTCACCTATTCCTGGCGCTATAGAGGCAAAAACCTCATTGGCAGCGCCTATCCCGAGATTTAAACGCATATTCACTAAGGACGCATGTTGACTACCCAATCTCGTGTTTTGCATATACTCATTATTATTTAAAGAACAAATTTTGATATTATTTAATGCTGCACCAAAAAAGAAACTAACAGAAAAGCCAAGCTTTAAATCTATACAGTATATGTGTTATATATACGAATGCTTATAAGTTTGTTTAGATTATCACGAAGCAAGACTAAAAGAGTCAGTAGGTCCGATCTTGTGATAACCCAGTAGGCCAAGTATTAGTAAATGCGACGCCTGGATTTTATAAATATGACAGTCATTTCTTGAAGATAAAGAAGCATACTTCAACAGCAGTCCACTCAATTTTTGAAAAGTAAACAGTGAGTACAATTTAAACGGAACAATAAGAGTTTATGGCTTACTAGGAGATGCGTCTATAACTTTCACTTGTAAAATAAATATGTTGGAAACCTTGAACCTGAATAGTTGCTTCTCTATTGGCACTTCAAATCATGTATGGCATAATCGAAGTGTTGCAGTGCAGTGTGGAACAGACGCCAGATCCATATGAGAAGGTGCGATAAGATTATCAACAGCAGTTGCGGTAGGTTTGATTCGACATCATGTACTATGCCATTTCTTAATGCATTGGGGTGGATCCAGTCAGTTATTAATGACTACTATAAATGCTAGTCCATAGCAGAAGCAACATAAACCGTATAACAGAGGATTTCTAAATGACCAAAATAATTTATTTATATCAATTCTAGGCAAGGAATGCTTCGAAGATCAATTCGCTCCACATTTTCGTGTATGTTACTGACATCTAACATTAATCCAAGACATGATTTTGCTATTAAATATATATCTGTATATTTGTAACAAATTTGCGCGAGACGCTTTACTCTCGACACATTACGTCAAAAGGTTTATATAGCATGCTTTAAAAACAATATATGTATATACGAGTATAATTTAAAAAAATATTATTTTCAAATTAATCGTTGCCAAAAGGGACTTAAATTGCACTTGGTTTTAGCTTAATTTACACATGTCCGTATTAAGAAAGAATGCACATAGATAAAAAAAGAATCGCTCTGATCTGAGTAATTCGCATGTATATATATGGCCTTCAGGGTTCGTTAGTTTCGTTTTGATTGCTCTATACGTGATCCTTATTATCGGACACCGCTGAAGCGTAGAAGGAGTTTTTAAAAAATTATCGTTAGAAAACTTACAACTAAGAAAAAAAAATTATTTATAATCTTAAATGAAGAGCAAAAAAAATATTTTTTATATATGTATATGTATACATACATACATATATATATATATATATATATATATATATATATGAATATATATCGAATATATATAGATAAAATGTTGCCAACATCTGCCAATGCCAATTAGTTGGGTTCACGCTTGTCACGTTGACTGATCTGCGCCATCGTGATATACTGCCGCACTAGACGTGAAATCTCATGCGCTTGTTCGGTCTGGACGCGTATGACGCGCTGCTGCATCAAATTGCCAACTTTCATGTCGAGGAAGAGTGCGCCATCTTCAGAGCGAACCTGAAGAAGGAAATGTAAATTATTGCAGTGAGTTGCAACATGGAGAGATGGACAACGAGGAAGAAAGCTGTTGACGAACCTTTCGTGTGGAAATAACCTCCATGAATGACCAGTGCTGGAGAGTTTCATGCGTATTCGGGTCCAGGAATAGCACTCCGCGTCTATTCAGGGCCAGAATAAGATCCCGCCACATGGGACTGTGGTTGTCTTCGACGTGTGGCCCCTCCTCGGCCCATATGCGTTTCACCGCGAAGAAACTGCTGCCGAACAGTGGCCACGTCGCCAGCACGTTGAGGAACTGCGCTTTCACCTGACCGGGACTCAAGTTCGCAATTTGCGGCCAAGCCGACTGTACCAAACCGACCCACTGTGCGGGCCGTATCTCACGTATGCCTAACGCGGGTTTCGGCAATAAAAATTTGATCTCTTTCATAGCCGGCACATGACTTAAATCGGCGGCACGATGCAATAATGCCGCAATACGTGCCATGTCACGCACCACCTCCGGCATGGGTATGCCATTGCCGGGCAGCTCAAGCAGCAAACCCTCCAAGTAGTCGGGAGCCACCTGATTGAAAAGCACCTCAACATAGAGCGGCATTGGCGCCGGGTCGCGTTTGAGCGCGAAATGCCAAACAGAGCGACAGAATATCAAATAGAACGGCTGGCCGGACTTCAACAGTTCCGTGGTCACATCGAGTATGTATTCATCGGCCGCCAGCGGCATGGTGAACGCATCGCCCTGAACAATGCAATACAATGAGAACTCCTGTTGCTCGGCCTCGGATTCGACGCCCAAGAGCGCGCACAGCTCGGCGATGACATCGGCCACAACGGTGGAGCACCTTGTATTGACAACACGTTCCGCTCCACCGGGCAGCCGATAGATTTGACGACGAGCCGATCGACCTGCCGAGACGGCGGTTACCTCCTCGACGCTCGGCACGTTCTTGCGTCCGCCACAACGCGCCGTCTTGCGCAAATTCGTCAGACAGACAGCAGCGGTGCCGTGACACGAACGGCGACGGTCCGAAGCAGCCGACGTCAGGTGCTCCATGAGATACGGACGCAATGCATCCGAGCAACCGAAGTACGCGGCCAGTATGCTCAGCAGGCGCCAGGCGCGTTGAGACGAGTCCGGGCATGGCGAACGATTGGCCGTGGTCTGCTTCATGAGCTGGCAGTAGACCTCGTCACGCAACGCCAGGTATTTGTGACAGTGCTGTAAAGGATGACATGCCATGCATTGGATGCAGCCGGACTTCAGCGGGATTTCAAATGGTACTCACCATCAGAACTGTGTATACACACTTGACCTCGGTTAGATCGGGGTCGAGCGGTATGTCGCCGCAATAGCGTAAAATGCAATCGAAACACTCCAAGGCGAGCGGAGCCAGATCGTTAGGCAAACGCAACAGCGGCATGGGGATCGGATGACCCTGCCATTTGACCATTTCCGCGTAAGAACGGTTCGTAGCAGCAGAATGACGTTCGTGGCGGTCCGGATCTCGACCGTGTGCACGTGCATCCGACAATTGACTAAACATTTAGATACATTACATAAAACATCATAACATATAAAGCTAATTATTTACAAAGAGCTTTGACAGCCTTCGCTTTAGCATCGGCATAGCTAAAAATAGTGGAATATTATAAAGCGAACCTTCTATAACTCAAAGACTTTAACTCATCGTGAGGAAATAAAATATTTGCAAGGAATAAAATATTCTATTGGACTTTCAGACTGTGGCAGGATTGAGAGATTTTCAATAGTGCAATTGTATAAGTTTGGCTACAACATGCAGCCGATTTTCAAAGTTTGCTCATGCAAAACAAAATTAGAATGAAAAACGACTTAGAATTGAGGAAAGAATAATTCTTCCCTACAGAGAAAGTGAGGTTAGAAAAAAATAACATTGAGTGCATTACTTACTCATTACGGAAATGCTGCATGGCGAATTGCAGCAGTGAATACTTCGTCACGGAGGGTGGCGTGCCACCCCCGCCTCCGTCGCCGTTGCCAACGATGCCATTGAGGCTGATGTCCTCCTGCATGTAGTTGGCATCCAGATTGTGCGGTTGCATGTGCTGAGCCAATTCACGATGATGTCCATGTGTGCTTTGCTGCTGCTGCTGTTGCTGTTGCTGCTGTTGTTGCTGCTGCTGATGCTGCTGCTGCTGCTGTATGCCATTTGTCGCAGTCGCTGCATTGTTGGCTGACGTTGCCGCAGATCCGGCATTTGCGTTCGTGGCTGCCGCTGCACTGGCCTTGCGCCCGTTGTTGGCACCGCTATGCAGGAAGCTTTGCTGCTTCATGTAATGGTGCCGCTCGGTCAAATGCTGCTCGAGCAGATGGGCCTCCACCTGCTCGTCGAGCAGGTGATTGCCGTTCGTGTTGTTGTTGCTGTGGCTGCTGTGCTGCAGCAAGTGCTGCTGCAGTTCATTGTGCTGCTGGTGGTGCAACTGCTGATGGTCGTCCAAACGTTGCTGATGCTGATGCTGCAGCAGCATCAGCGACTTCTCATTGTGCTCAATGCCATGTTCGCCAGCAGCGCCGCTGCCGCCGCGATGATTTGATTGGCGCGACTCCAAACGCTCGAGCGGCACATTCAGCGTCTGTGCGGCGGCGCGTGCACCTGACGAAAGCGTCGAGGCCTTTGATTGTGTCTAAATATTTCAAAATTGAACGAAAGAAAATGATTATGAGAAATGCACACTCATGTACCCATCTATTTCGATATTTTGCAATTAACGATAATTATCGATTATTAACGTTGGTGCGTCAAAAGTTTGAAACACATCCAAACACACAGCGAACTGCATACGATGGCAAGTGCTGCATTGCTGCAGTGTCAATGCACGCCAAATCCAAATCCAGGCGCAGATGTAGACGCAAGCGTAAACGTGAAAGTGCCGCCGCAGCTGCAGTGGCAACATATCACGCCAATAACCAGTTCGATTTAGGGGCGTGACAAGCCGATTTGACAATGGCTAACAACACTTTGCGTTCGCGTTCACGTTCGCGTTCACGTTCACGTTCGCGTTCACGTTCGCGTTCACGTTCACGTTCGCGTTGCTGCTCTTTCAGTTATCAAATTGTCCAAACAAACAAAAAATAAAATCATTTTTTTTTTAATTTTCGATTTGTTTTTGCTACTTTTAAAAAATTGCTACCAGAGCAACATTTTTCCAATGATCGTTTTAATAATTTGTAACGAGTGTTGTTTTTTCTTTTTTTTTTTGTTTTTTTTTTTTTTTGAATTGTTTTATTTATGGTTTTTCTGGACTTTGATGCAAAACCGATTTTTAATAAATTTACGAACGTTTGCCGCTTTCTTTTTCATCGCAACCCACTCATAAGTCATTAACAAAAAATAAGTTAATATAATAAAATAAAATAAAATAAAATAAAATAAAAGAGAATGTATTCAAACTCAGGCGCCAAATGTTTGCAGAATTCGCAGCACAAACGAGTAAAAGCGAAAACAATTTGTGAGTACGGCCAAACAGTAAAAACTAATTAGAGCTCATATATCACAAATGACTACAAAAACAAATCAACAAACCCAAACCAAACCACCATGCCCTCGCATTGACATGCTACAAGCTGTAAGCTCGGCCAGAGACCATTGTGTTTATTATTGTGTTTAAAATGCAATAACAGAAGCTAAATCCCATGACGAAGATGAAAAGTAGAAAAAGCAGAAGAAGCAGAAGAAACAGACTTCGACATATGTCGGCTTAAATATTGCCATCAAACGTTTTAAAGAAAATAATTCAATTCAAGAATGAAATGCCATCCTATGCACGTACATAAATAGAGACAAATGTACATATGTATATGTACAATGTGCAGACCATTTAGAATCGCAAAACGGTAATTGAGAAAAAAGAAATAAAAAAAATATAAAAATAAAGCAAAAGTAAATACATAATGTTTACAGTACAGTAAATGAATTCATATGCAAAAAGAAAAAAAAAAAAAAAAAAAACTAAAAGAAATGCTTAACGGGCTCGTGCTCAAATTCTTTTCACTTAAATGCAATTACTTGGAATTTCTGTTGTTTAGCATTTTAATTACTTTTGTGCGTTTTCATGTTGAGTAAGTTTCCATTTCGGTTTGGCTGGCTTTGCTCCGCTTTGATTGTTTAAATTACTCGTATTCGTACTTTAATTTCTGCTGAATAAATTTGCTGCGATTATCAACTCCTATCGTAAAGCCGAAAGTTGTTTCCACCGTTACAAGATACATTACGAGACTTTCTGTGTATGTGTGTGTGTGTGTGTGTGTGTGTGTGTGTGTGAACGTGTGTGTACGAATTCGAATTTTAATTAACTTCAAGTAGCAGCTGAAGATGAGTTCGGACACAAAACTAAAAACCAACAATAGTGCAACAACTAAAAACAAGCAAAAAATAAAACAGAAAAAAAAAAAAAAATAGCGCAAATATAAAAAACCAAAAAGAAAGTTTTCTTGGCCAACGTCGGTCACCGGAAAAACAATAAACATAAAAAGCAATTTAATAAAAAAAAAATAAACAAAATTATAAAGAAAAACCAAAAACAAATCTAGAAAAAAATTTAAAAATGTAACGATAAAACTCAAAAATAATTTCAAATATAATAATTGCACATCATCCATCGTCTTAGCGCGATGCGCATTAATTTTGAAACCATTTTCCTTAATTGTTATCTTTCACTGCAGCGTTTGAGTTTTCTAATTGAAGAAAAGTGCCTGCCAGCCGGCAAGAAGACTCGAATTTTTATTGGACTGCGAACTGACCGCGCAGCTAAATGAAATGGGGCCAGAGCGCAAAAGTCAAGAACGCGTTCTAAGCGAGCTACTTAACACATATGAGCGAGCGAAACACACGCGCACATTCACATCCACATCTATATGTGTCTAAGAATGTAAGAGTGGTTAAATAAAGAAGAAGAAGAGACAACAGTAGCAGAAGCAGCAGTAGTTTATATCACGCTCAAGCAGAGAACAGTTAAAGTTACGCATAGATCGGCCATGAACATGTTTGCATTGAATGCGGCCATTGATCGTGACCATCCGAACTGATCCGAACTGAACTGAACTGAACTGAACTGAACTGAACAAAACTGAAATAGAGTGGAAGAGGTATGGAAAGTCGTAGAACGTGTGACATGTACCATGTGGTGTGTGGCGTGTGGTGTGCGGTGTGCGGTGTGCGGAGCTGCAAATATGGCAATGCCCACTTCCAGCAAATTTTGTGTGTCGCACACTCGGCACAGTCGGCACACACGGCACACGCGCAGAGGTGACCCAATTTAGTGGCACAACGATGACAGCCGGACAAGTGTGTTGCATAAAGAGACACAAGAAGTTTGTTTATCGCTTTGTACTCTACATTCGTAAGTGTTTGTTGTATTGTTGTTCTTGTCATTGCGAAACCTGATTGCGAACACAACGCGTCTCATGTTGGCCAGCTCAGTGTGCCACAACAACTCCACACAATTCCACAACTCCACGATTCCGTCCGAACCTTTTCGTCGCCGCTTATTGTTACACTTCTTAAGTGGCTACTTTTGATCACACGTGTGACCCATGGCCGAGTGTTTCGTTTTGAGTTCAGCTTTAATTTTCAATTAATCTCGTGACTTGCCACAATTCACAGGCTAAGCGGCGATGGAGTCTGTGCGAAGACATGTTGGCCAAACGGTTGCCAATGCAACCGACTCCAAAGGCATTTGAACATGAAGCCGTTGACTTAGTTTTTCTGCCTTCTCGAAAGTTGCCTCTACATTAGCATACACATGGGATTGACAGACGTTTTTCCTGCTTTCAGTTTTTTTTCTTCTTTTTTTTTTTTTCTGGCCAACGCTGAGCCCTTTGTGCGCAACAACGATTGCCCAGTAAAATCGCAAAACAACAAAAATTCATGTAGCGCTGTAAACAATTAGCTTTGCTATGTTTTTCTTTTTGTTGTAGTTGCTGTTGTTGTTGTTTTGTTTTTTTTTTTATTCAAATACTTGTAACGATAATTAATTATGCAAATAGTCATAATGCCAAAGTAATGCGAGACAGGCAAATCAGTGAAATTCATAGACTCAGATGGCTAACCAAAGAGGGCGGCGCGGGGGTACGCCATGATGCATTGCGTTGCGAGGCGATGCGATGCGATGCGGTGGGTTGGCAATCAAGCGCCGAAGTTCGTCTTAATGGATTTGTTTTGTTAATCAACACATAATAAACACATTACAGAAACACCTCTTCAACTACTACAGTGGCTACAAGTGTTACATCATCATTATTTGTCTGGCAATTTTATTTTTTCACTTAATTTAATTTATGGTCGTTTTTTTTTTCTTTCTTTCTGTTTTTTTTTGTTTTGGTTTTTTTAAATTTTCGCTTATAGCTTTTGCTCTCACAGTAAGTGTTTATTGTTGGTTGTTGGTTGTTGGTGTCGTGACTATGTGCAAATTGACTTTAAACTAACCGATTAACGTCTGACCAACATTACATTTTATTGTATATGGAGTGTGTTACAACAATAACAACAAAAAGACAGCAACAACAACAATAATACATTGTAAACAATCAAAACAATCTACAGCGACAATCATGCAAAAACAGGTGAAGCAATTATGTATATGCGAGTCTATCTGTCTATCTGTCTGTCCGTTACAAGTAACTCAACACAGCTCAACTCATCTCGGGCTGAAGTCAAATCAAGTCAAGTCAAGTCAAGGTAGCGATCATTTGGTCAGATTTGGATCAGAGGTGTAATGGCTGATGCCGTGTTAGTTGATGACTCAACAATTTGTCGAGATTCCGCTTGAATTTTGTCATTGCGGAATGTCACAATTTTTGCATAGACACTTGTAAAAGTCAATGCAAAAATGTGAGTGTGCGTGTGTGTGTGTGTGTGTGCTTTGGTTATGCATTTATCCTTATGCCATGTGAGATTGCTGTTGTTGTTGTTATTATCATAAATTTAGTTAAACACTGCAAACGATCTCACCTCAGTTTGATGCATCGTCTCGAAACGTGCAAGGATCTCCTTAACCGATATTTTCGATTCGGTGGGCTCCTCCAAAATGGTTTCCATGCGACTGACCGAACCGCTGCTGGCGTTGCTAATGCGACGCGTTTTGGTGCCGGTGGCTGTGCCGGTGCCGGTGGCATTGATGTTGTTGCTGCTGCTTAATGCGGCTGTGGCGGGCGTTGTTGTTGTTGTTGTTGTAATTATTGCTGGCAATATTGCATTTGGTGAGCTCGAACCTACAGCGGCATAGTCATTATTGACATTGCTGCCGCTGCTGCTGATGCTGCTTAAATGTATGCAACTATTTGCTGTTGTCATTGCCATTGCTGTTGACTTTGCTCCTGCTGTTGCTGTTGCTGTTGCCGTGGCTGCCATTCGCTGGCCATTGCAATTATTATTATTTGTATCTCTTTGGTTATCCTCGGTGGCTGGCGAATTTGTCTGCGACATTTTGAAGGCCAAATGCTGCTCACAGATGTGTATTCCGGCCGCACCAACAGCTCCCTGGTCCACATTCTCACAGCACTTGTAGACGATGTCCTCCTCGACGCTCCAGGCATTCTCGTAGTCGACGACCTGCGTGCCGTTGGCCATGCTGTCCAGTGAGGCGCAGCATTGTTCGTTAAAGGCGCGTATCCGTTCATCGGTCAGCTGATCCAAATCGCTGCGTCGCTGTGACAATGAACGCTCCTCTTGATGTTGCTCCTGAACTTGTTGCATATGTTGCATATGTTGCTGTTGTTGTTGTTGTTTCTTTTGCTGTTGCTGCTGCTGCTGCTGCTGCTGTTGCTGGTGATAATCGTGTACCTGCGCTGCAGTTGTACCTGTTATATGCGCAATTTCCGCATCATCGGAGTCCGTGTAGATCGGTTCGTGATCCTCGCCGTAGCTTTCCGCATCCGTAAGATTGTTGAGTGAGTCGAGCGATGCGCATTTGTTGCAGCCCAGCGTTTGTTGTTGCTTGTTTATGTTCGCGTGGTTGTGCTTATTGCTTTTGCTGCTGCTGCTGTTGCTGCTGCTGTTGGTGTTGGTGTTGGTGTTGTTGTTGTTGTTGTTGCTATTGTTAGATTTCTTTTGCTGTTGCTGTTGCAGCAATTTGAAATTATTGACCTTATCATGATTTATTTTGCTTATTAACGATTCAACCTTATGCACGATGCTGGAGAACTTATGCGGAGCAGACGATGCACTGCCACCGCTGCTGCTGGTGTTGCTGTTGCTGCTTAGGCTGCCGCCGGCGATGCTGGCGGCTTTTGCTGCCTGGCAGGATTTGCCTGAGCGCACGCTTTCCGACATCTCGCGATAATCGTTGCCCGTTGTTGACCGTTAGTTGTTGTCTTTTTGTCTGCGTGTTTAGCGTTTGCGTATGGCAGACACCATTTGATTGATAAGCACATCAAGCATATGCGCTTGCGTCAATCACACATCGTCAGTCTTTGAATGCATTGACAAGCATCTCATTCACTTGTATTTCTATTTGCCGTTGTTGCCGTTGTTGCGGTTATTTGTGTTGTTGTTTTGGTTTTATGTTGTTATTGTTGTTGTATTTGTTGTTATGGATGTTTAGTGAAAGTTGTTATTGCGTTTTGATTAACATTGGCAATGAATGATGGTAACACACGGACAAACACGCACAAACTGGCCAAACTGCTAAGCCATAAATTATCAAACACATCACAAATCATAAAAAAAAAAAAATAAAACAATGTTTTTTCAAATATCAAAAGCAAACACAATTTCTTCTTTCTTTTCGTTTTTTTTATATTTTATTTTATTTGTTGTTGTTGTTGTCTTTCAGTTGCATGCATGCGTTTCTAACATTTTTGCGCTCGCATAAATTGCATTTCTCTCTCCTTTTGATTTCGATTGTCGTTTCGCTGAATTTCGTCAGACGAATATTTTGTTTTTGTAATGCTTTTGGCAAAATGCAGCAAAATGCAACAAAGCGCAGGTGGGCTGCACAAATATATAACGAAATGGCTAAGGTATTACACGCAAATGTGGCAACAAATCACGTTGCATGCAATTTTATTGACAAGAACAGAAAATGTTTATAAACAAACGACGTATCGGCAGCCGTCACGCAGAGCACAAAATGTTTTGTGTATGTGCCTGTGTGTGTGTGTTCATGTGATGAACGTTCGCGTTTGCATTTGCGTTTGCGCGCTGCGTGTTTGCGTTGCCATTTGCTTGTTGCAACTGAACACAAGCAAACGGCCAGCGCACGAGCTCCGTTGACCATTCAACATTTCACTGCCGAGCCATGCCGACCCAAGCCGAGCCATGCCGACAAGTGTGCCGAGCTGTGTGCCGAGCTGTGCCGAGCCGCAGCCGAGCTGCGCTGCTGAGCACAGTCTAGTCTAGTCAAGTCTAGTTGAGCTGAATTGAGTCGAGTTGCATGAAGTTGAGTTGAGTTGAGTTGAGTTAAGTTTAGCTGAGCGGCGTCAAACGTCAAACGGTGAGTGGAGCACATATGCGGCCGAAAACGGTCGAAAACTTAGTACGGCACAGTTGGGCCGAGCATTTAGCTTCCACGTCATAAACTAGCCAAGTGTGAAAAGCAGCAACAACAATAACAACAACAACAACGACAACGATGACGACAACAACAATTGATACTGGGAAAGCAGTCGCCAACACAAACAACAGCTCACACTTTACACATAAAGCACACAGCTTTAACTGTACAATCAGGGCTACAAACTAAGCTACATGATCGGTACATAGGTGCATACAATTCTTTGGATTCGCATTCACTATGCCACATGAGAGACATAGGAATAGACATATGTGCATTCTCGTCTATGAATACAAACGACGATAGACCAGCATCGGTCATTGGCTGTTCTGCAGTCTATCGTGATGATATGGGTAAATATTGAAATTCAACCACAGATCGATACAAAATGCTGTCGTGTTGCAACTCAGAAAAGCGTGACCCCATCATGTCAGCCAATGAAATCTATAGTCGTATTCAATTGTATTGTATTGTATATGCTTCATTGCAGCAACACTTTCTAACCGTGACAGTTTCGTTATGTTCGAATACATTCAGTGAACCGGATATTCGGTGTGACGGTGCTCGCGAACTTCAGTCATGCAGCCCTGGCTTGAGGCAGACTTGCCCACGGCCACATACTTGTATTAGCTAAACCGCTATGCCAACAATAACAACCATAACAATTACAACAAAAGCAATGGTCTGTCGTCTTTTGACAGTATTTAGTTTATGTGCAACATGAACAACAGCAACAATAACAACCAACCCAACAACAACAACAACAATAGCGACTGAATGCTAACTGAATGCGCGCACAAAAGAAATGTGTAGCAAATAGTGTACATTCATACATAAATATGTACATACATACGTATGTAGATGCCATATGTACATCGGTATGTATGCACGCACGCGTGCACCATCATGGGAGACTACAAATGTACGCGCAGAGAAGCCTCTCTCGAGCGGACACTCGCCGTTGGACAACTTTTGTCCGCGTAAGAGGAGTGTCCAGATAAGAGAGGCTATTCATTTTTCTTAATTGTTTTTTACTTTTATTTTTTGTTTAATTAGTTACTCAATATTTATTTATCTCAGAAGAAGAAATTTTAACCTAGCTCACGATGATGAATCATTTTTTATGTGAGATTTCCCAATTTCTATTCAGTATCTTTCTAATTGATATTTGAATAAGTGTTTCAAATATTCATTCTTTATTTTGTTGGAAATACACTGTTCGCGCCCGTTTAAGAGAGCTGTCCGGTTAAGAGGGCTGTTCGTTAGGTTGGTTTTCTCTGTATAAGCACTCAGCATGTATGTAAGCACGAATGTAAGTAAATATGTTGTTATGGATATGTACATAATATATATACATATATATATATGTATATATATATGAGTGTGCGTGTGTGTGTGTGTGTGTGTGTGTGTATGAACAAGCAACCATAAATATTTTAAGTTTTCTTTTGTTGCGGCCACTTTTGCTGGCCACAGTTTCATGTCCAGTCCAGTTCTGTCTGCCTCCATGAGGCAGTTTAGGCCAGCCAACTACAATCTATTGACCGTCTCCATGCATTGCTGCGTGTTGTTGTTGTTGTTGTTGTTGCGACTAGTTTTCACGCGTTAAGCAATGAACGGTGTACAGCGGAAAAAAAATTGTTTTTGGTAATCTATTTACGAAAAAACAAGTAAAAACTAACTGAACAAACATACAACAGAGGCATGCAAAAACTTGATCGGTATTAAATTAAGCAAGCTGCCAGCAGCGGGCAATGATAACAAAATCCAATAACAACAACAACAACAACAAAAACAGCAATCAAAACAAGACGGCCAACGGTATGGCTAATCCGCATTTAATCGCAAGCCGCTCTTTCTCTTGGGCGCTCGCATTCGTGCGATACGATACTAAGTATCTCATTGAAAAAATATCGGGTGCTCTTGCAGACAAATATGAACTGAGGTTTTTACTGGCTTGCGATAGGAATTTTAAGTGATTTTACCAACTGTCCGACATGGGCAACTTTGACTGGCACTTCGTTTTCACTACATAAGGAACTCACCGCTATTTGGCTTAGTAAATTAAAATTTCTAGAAACCTTGCAAATTATTCGGCAACGTAAGTGTGAAAGTGAGTAGATAATTGCAGCTCACGGTAAAGAAACCTTATATAGAAATCGCGCGCCAGTTTGGATCGTCTATAAATTCATGTTATACACATCATCAGCTAAATGAGTTTGAGTTAATTAAACTGCCTACTTTTCAATTTTGTACGCATCTTCCGCTTCTAAGTGCCGATCAGATCAGATCAGATAATGAGTGTCAGCATTTAGATTGCAGTTAGCAATTTGATACAATGTGTTAACTTAATTAAGCCTAGGTAATTATCAGAGTGATTATCGTTACTCACCTTTCTGAACTCCTGCACGAACGTGGTGATCATAGCTTGTATGGAAGAGGCGCGTGTGGCATGCAGGGCCAGATGTTTGCCACTGCGCAGATTTAGCTGAAGGGAAGCGGGTCGAGGCAACGTGACCGCATTCTGTATTTCCGCAAAGGATATGGACTGCACGACAATCAGATAGTCTGCATCGCGTCGTGCCAAATAGAGGCCATTGTGTGAGATGCCCATGATGGAGACGTCGGGGTACAATGGCGCGCCCTGCACGGCAAACAGGCGCGCAAAGTAGAGGGGCCATTCGCGTGCCATGTCGATGAGATGACGTTTGACAATCGCTCGAATATTCTGGCTGCGTATTGTCTCGACTGTTACGCCGTGGCCGTTGAGCATGTTCATGGCAGCCGTTTTCTCTTGCGGCGATATGCGCAGGCAAGGCGTGACACCAAAGACATCCGTGACCACCTGGGCAAAGAGCAGATCCAGCGCTACTGGCGGTCCGATAGGTTCGTTCGGATGGAAGACCTCTTTGCGTACGCGTAGCTTCCATGGCACTCGATTGTATGTGAGACAAGCATTGGCTGGATTCTTGAGCGATTGGGGCGCTGGCACTGGGGCGGGAACTACGGGCAGCGGCCATTCGTCGCCGCCATCGGTCTCTTCGTCCCGGCGTGTGCTCTGCGAAATGATCGTTGAGGTGGCCGACGATTTGCGTTTTCGTTCGTTTTCGTACTTTTGTGCCATGTGCGTACGGAATGTGGCTGGTCCAGATGCGTTACTCATGACGTGTGTAGTCGCCATGATGTTGCTGTTGGCCATCGTCTGTTGTCTGGCCGGCGCAGCTGCGATTGCACTTTGTGAGTATTTGCGTTCGCTCGATGATGTCATCGGTGATGTGGCAACGGCTGTGGCCGCCGCCGTGGACGTGCTCGGACCATCGATCATTATACTCCGTTCAACTGTGGCCTGTATGACTTTCGGAGGTGCCGGCTGATACACTTTGTTGCTTTCCTTTTCTCGTTCGACTTGGCGCATTTCGTAGATACGATCGCGTTTTTCGCGTTCCTTCTCGCGCTCGCGATCGCTACCGCTGGAAGACGGTCCTTCGACTTCGGCGCGATCCCAAACTGACTCGGAGAAATCTTCACGGTCACGAGAGCGCGAGCGGGACCGGGATCGATCGCGTTCTGCTTTGCTTTCCTTCTTGTAGTTAGCTTCGTAGACCATCTCCAATTTGGCAGCTTCGCTACGACCCCATGAGTCGTAGACCTGCCGCGAGGCATCCTCCATCTGCCAGTTGTGACGGGCACCGAAAGTGTCTCGCTCCTGACGTTGTATGAAGGCTGGCACATCTTTGCCAGGTGCGGCCTGTACGCTGCGATAATCAATCTCCTCGTGTATAACCGCTTCGTGATGGAATTCGTGCACCGGTGGACTTTTTGGCACCGGTGGGGGTGCAGGCGGGGCAATGGTTGGTGGTCGAATGGGTGGAGGCGGTGCGGGTACACTAGGTGCGGGTGGCACAACTGTTGGCCAAGTAGGCGGCGGCGACAGTTTACCCTCCATTCGCTCTATTTGTGAACGTACCGATGGTGGTTCTTGCTCCATACCACGGTTTGCTTCCATACCCGAAAAAACGCCACCCAATTGTTGTTGCAGCATCAGCTTGCGCGTGTCCTCCAGTTTTGCGGGTGTGCGCTGTTCCGACTTGGTACTCACGGTCGAACGCACTGAATGTCCAGCAGTGACCTGCTCCAGACGTTGACGCATTTCGGAGCTGAGCTTCAGCTTGCCAACACTTCCGGGTGGTGGTCGATCGGCACCTATCTCGAAGCTCTTTTTGGCCAATTTGGTTGTGACTATAGTCTGCTGTTGTGGCTGATGCAAGTCGTTGATATCTTTGCTGTGGTTTTTGCTACTCAAGCCGCTTGTCTCGATTTTAATGGAAGTGCGCACCATTTGTGTCGTGTGCACCGGCATGCTGGCCGGCGGAGAGGGGCTTTTCGACGGGTCAATCTCGAACTCTTCCCATTCAATGGCGGAACCGGTTAATGAACCATTACTGCTGTGGAACTGTGATTGTGGAGTTGTCTTGCGTTGATTCTGACGCATTTTAAAGGCAAAGAAGTCCTCCTCAGTTTGAAATTGCGGTTCATCCTGTGGCGGTGGCCAGCGCCACTTACCAATGCGCACCGTCTTAGCTCGGCCGTAGGGGTCGAGAAAATGCCTTGTCTCTGACGGATCCTTGCCTTCGATTGGCGGCGGCATTGGCGGGGGTGGAGGTGGTGGTATAAGAGAGTTATTGTTTCCCCCACTTTCGTTCGATACCTTGCGATTGCGATCGCTTTCCGAAAACTGTGAGATGCGGTTCTTGACACTCTGTTTGCGTACATTGCCTGGTGGTTGGCTGTTGCCTGGCATGGATGTGGAAGTAATCGCATTAGCAGTGGTTATCATGTTCAGCTTGTTGGTAGAAGTGCTAGTTGTCTGTTGCACTGTCGTGGTGGCCGTGGCTGTCAGGCTGGGCATGAGAGGCGGTGGAGAGGTCGTGCCAGTAGGCGTGTCTTGCTGACTAAGCAGCGTTTGTAGTGCTTGATTTTGCGCAAGAAGCTGCTGTTGGATTTGCAGGTTCTGTGCCATGGCCGATTGCAGGAAGGCGCGTTGAACTTGGTGTTGGTATAGCGAAGGATCTGCGTCTGCTGGAAGGTTTACGAGCTGCAACAGGTTTTCAGCATTGCCCATCATTGGACTAATGGGACTGACTATAGGTGATGTAACAAATCCATTGTTTGTGGTGGTCTGGGTGTGGGTGGTGCCACCACCCTTGATCGTTTCGATTAGCTCATTTTGTGCAGTTAGATTTCTTACTGTATCGCTTACGAAAATAGGTTTAAACAGTCCGGTGATGTATTCATCTAAATTTGCGGATGACTGCTCATCCGGAGTCTGCTCCCCACCGCCCTTAATGCGTCGACAAAGCTCTTGCACACCAGCATCGAAATCTATTGTGTTTAATGAATCAGGTGCCTCTAGAAAATCGGACGATGTAGCTGTGCATGCTTTTTGTTCCACTCTTTTGCCACCGCCGCGTATACTGGCAGCCAGTGAACGTGCATCGGAGAGCTCGTCCAGCGAGCCATCTAGCACCGGGCTAAATAAGTCGTCCAGAAATTGATCTACATCGGAGGCTTGCGAAGGCACACGTACACGTCGCACATGCGATGCCAGAGATGGCGCCTCACTGGTGTCTGACATGGCCGATGAACGTGTGGCATACTCTGACTTATCCATGTATTTGCTGGAATGAGAGCCGGCATGTGAGCGACGGCCAGCATTTTGTGACTTTTGGTAACGTGGGCCAGTCTCTTTGCCCATTGGCGGTAGACGCTCTGCGGAATGGTAACGCTCATTCAATCGACTTTCTGAAAGACCCAGATTTAGTAATGGTTCAGGCTCAGGTATTGGATCAACATCGGCTATATCACCGGCTAACAAATCGTCCAATGACTTGGACCTTGACTTATCCTGTTCAAAGTAGCGTTCATTCAATGCTGAACTTCTTGAAAGTAGATCCCGTGAAGTCTTGCGAATCGGTTGCTCTATTTGATGCTCTGTTATCGGTGACTCCGTACGATTTACCGAAGACTTATTTTTTGGCGGCTCTGGCGGTGGTACTTGTGGACGCTTGGGACTGTGGGGCTCTTGTTCAGGCATAACTGTGCGTGAAAACTTAGCTCCCGTTTTCATCAGATCACTTCGCAGAGAGGGGAACGCTGGACACAACTCCTTTTCCGATATTAAATCTAGCACGTAGTCGAGACCACAGGAATCAGTAATCAATTTGCCATCATCTAGAACCACTGTCCAACCACGACTGGAAATGCCAAGTGTAGAAATGGCCAACGAGGCAGCCTCCTCACAAGAAGTCCACGAATCAATAGCAACAGTCTGTGTAACGTCATCGGGTAGGGTCAATGCGACTGCAATATCCGAGTTGCGTGAAATGGCGCGCCACTCCACCCACGAGGGAACAAAGTTCCGGTTGGCGTTAGCGTGCTGGTTGCCTGTCGTGCGCAACATCTTCTTAAGCAACAATTCTTTAGTTGGTGCTGGTGCGTTGTCGGCTATGAATCTCATCAAATACTTGCTGAACGCTGGGCCAGGCTGGAAACATGATAGGCACTGTGCCATTAGTTGCCAAATGCGCTTGGCCTGATTCTCATCGGCATTGTACACTTGATTACACAGCTGCACGAGTATTTCATCGCGGAGTCCGCGAGATGATAGACCCTTGTGCACAATGTAATCGGACAAGACCTTCTCCTTGTTTCCATCGAGAGATTTATCGTTAGTCCAGCGCAATATTAACTTGAACACTGCCAACGAATCCTGAAAGTCTTGATCGCGAGAGGCAGCACGTGTTAGAAACGGTGTGGAAATTGGTTCCCTTCTTGGCATCAAACGTAAGCCGTTGCAGTATACTGAACTGAATTTACCAAACGAGAACTGCTCCAGATCCTTAGGCAGATCGGCTGCCACCGGTGGGCCCGGTACAGTGCCGACCACCTTGACAAGATGACGATCGCCATGCACTGGCGACCAGCCATCAATCTTCGAGAATATAAATGCCAACTCAGCAGGTATATCCAAATAGGAAACCTGACTGCGTTCGCTCTGCTCTTTGGCGAGTTTCTTCGCTTCCCGTTCTTTCTGAGCCTTCTGAGCCTCCAGCCGGCGCTGGTAGTCGGCGCGTAATTTGTGCACGTGTTTCCTATCCATCTTTCCGCGCCAAAGTGACTGAGCGAGCACAGTGCCTTTGCGCAGCTGCCGGTACTTCTTCCGCTCGCGATGGCCACGCCACTTGGCCTGTATGCGGGTGGCGGCCTTCTTCTTGCGTGCCAGCTGTCGCCGCACCAACATGCCACGCGTATACTTCTGTATGTACACTGCAGCCGTCTTAAGTCGGTCGGAGCGGCCGCTCTCTAATAGGCGATGCAGTGCCTCGCGCAGAAAAACACGCGTGGCACCCAACTGAAAGTCAGGGCCCTCTATGCCTGTGCGCGGCATGGACTCCAGCAGCACGCGACACAGCTCTCTGTACGGAGTGCCGCGTGCGAGAGGGGTGCGCATCAGATGGCGGTAGCGCTCGACAAAGTGCTGGAAGCGCAAGCGCACTGGGTAGCCCTTCTGTCGGATCTGTATGGTGTCCAGCATGCCCAGATAGCGCAGCTGCTGCAGAACGCAAGGCATGTCCATTTTCAATGCATGCTTGTCATTGTTCGGCTTAATGCAGCGCACGAACCACGGATTGCAGCGGCCCATCGACTGCAGTAGCTGCTGCAGTGAGTCCGAAAAGCGTGCGGCCACAGTTGGGGTGCGTGGCTTCATGGTTACGAAGCGGCCGTTATTGCCCTTAGGCAGCGTCTTGCCAGAGTCGCGTTGAGCGCGCAACTGTTTTGTCAGATCGACCACAAGCTGCAGCTTACTTGAGGCGAGCAGCTCTAGAACATCGCTGCGCAGTGCATCCCGGTTTTTGTCTAGGAAGCCGTCGACGCAGTACCAAACCTGACCGGCGTAATGCGTTATGCCAAACTCCTGGGCACCGATGCGCGGCCGCGAATAGAGCTCATTGAGCGCATGATTATAGTGGCATTTCTCTAGGAAACTGATGTCTGAGGCGCGCGGGAAGTTAGACTCGTCGTCAAGTAAGTGAAAGATGCCCACGGGTTTCTTAGCCAGCAAGTGAATGACCGGCAAGTTGTCATCCCACGTCAGTGGCGTCCATTCGAGACGCTCGCGTGAGTACTCCGCCTGTTCCAGCTTGAACACGTGTTTGTTGAAGTACAACTGCAGATTCTCGTTCGCATAGTTGATGCACAACTGCTCAAATGAGTTCTCTGCCAAGTCCTCAAAGCCGAAAATGTCAAGTATCGAGATGCGATGCGCATCGTGAGTGCCTCCCTTCTGCACGATCGAATTGATGCGGGACACCAGCCAATTGAAAAGTCCTGCGTACAATGCCTTGGCGAAGGCATCACGCGCATCCAGCGCCTGGTCGATGCCCAAAGGAGTGTGCAGGCGCTCGGAACGTGCCTCAGTAATGCGACTTGTGAGTGCACGATGCAGACCCTCTGCCGAAATATGTAGCAAGTGAGCTGCCCATTTGATCTCTGCATCTGAGCCAACCTCTACGCCCTCCTGGCCGTGACGCAGCTGACGTCGATGAAAGTAAACGTTGCCCAAGTGCAACACGGAAGCCAAGACGCGTATAATGCCCTCGCGCTCGCCCTCTGACACGCCCAACACCTGCATGGCACTCTGCAACGATTCCCAGTCCACACGCCCAGGCGCACAGTCTGTAGCACCTTGATTCAGATAGAAGTACTTATCTGCCTCCAACAGACCGTATTTGGTGCGTTCCGTTTCGGAAATGCCGCCGAGCATTTCATAGAATACATGATAATTGCGTTCCCCTGGCGCCTGTGTTACGATGCGTGACTTCTCGAGCAGATACTGTGTGATCTTGGCGCCCACAATGGCGCTGTTCTTGAAGTACACCTCCAGGTACTTGCCAAACCGCGAACTGTTGTCGTTGCGTGCGGTGCGTGCGTTGCCAAACGCCTCCAGCAGCGGCGCTGCCTCCAATATTTGCTCTGTGATGACCGCCGATGCCGAACCACCGCCCGGTACCACAGCAGCCAAGTACTGCATCACTAGCTTAGTGGATTCCGTTTTCCCCGATCCGGACTCTCCGGAGATGACGACCACCTGTGGCAAGGGCAGAGCCGCATGTGCAGCGGCGCCGATTGCAAACAGATGCGGTGCCATGGCCCCAAGCGGTTTGCCCGCGTATTGTTTGGCCACCTCCAGACCATAGGAGTCGGGGAACATTTTATACGGATTGACGGCAATCAGTATACTGCCAGCGAATGTGTAGATGAGTCCTTTGTCATACCGCAAACGGAGATTCCAGAGTAACGATGCCTCATGCAGATCATCCAGCCGTGTCATGTCCTCAACGCCGCTGCTGCCCAGATCCTGACGTGGACGCAGGCTGCCCTCACCGGGCTGCAGAGCAAAAGTTTGTGGCTGCAATGTACAGACAAAAGAAGAGGGATAATTGACGGGTTAACATTGGTTTCTGTGTTTGATTAAGTAATTACGTGTCGCGCTATAACATCACTACAAAGAATCGATAATCGCTTGACGACTTGCGGATAACGATTCTTCGATCTGCGCTCCTTGTCCTGCATATGCTTGCGGCGCAGAGTCGACGACTCCATGTTTGGGAAATCCTCAATACTCGCTGGCCTTTGTCGTCGCAGCACATGCGGAGACAGTATCGCTATCGACGGCGATGGCGCTGGACTGGGCGTTATGGAACCGCAACGCTGCCATGGTTCCAGATGAAAGCGTACAATGCGCATACGCAACCACGACCACAACGACAACGGCTACAGCTAAAACTACACCAACGACGACAACAACAATAATCGCCACAATTAACTGCACGTACAACTGCAGCAGCCAGTAGCCTTCCTCTGGAACGTTGAGGAACTGGTCTGCGATCTACACTGAACAGTCAAACGCTTTGACTTGAATCACTTCTTCTACTTCGGCTACGGCTATGCTATGCTGTGCTACGCTGCTTCCTAGACGACTGGCGACAACGCTTCTAAAATTTAACCGCTATTTCGTCCGTTAGCCAAAACACTCTTACGCCAACAACAACAATCATTGCCGTCTCGATTGCAACTAAAAGGAGCAACTACATTTCCAAATCACTGGAGGCAAAAGCGAAGCTTGCGAAGAGCGGATTCACTCGCCGTCAAACGGCCAAAAACAAGAACAACAAAAACAACAGCAACAACAGCAACCACAGCAATGACAGCAACGACAGCAACGACAATAAATGAAAACAGTAACATACATGGCAAGAAAAACAAAATATAAACATGTTTTAAATGACGCAAAGAAAAGCAAAGCAGCGACCTCTCAGAGATTCAAGAATTAGTTTAGATTGGCCAACGTTGCCATTGTCCATCGTTGCCAGCCGCTGCCATCCACTGCCATCCGCTGTCATCTGCTGCTGTGGCTACTTTGCTTTGCTTTGCTTTGCTTCGGATTGGATTGCATTGCATTGCATTGGATGGCATTGGAAACCAGTATGAAAACTAATATCAAGTGTGTCACATGTCGACGACTTTTTCACATCGAAACTCGTCCCGCCTTCCGCCGCGCCTTCAATGCACTCCCCCCCGTCTGGCTTTCTACGCTGACGACTGCTTTGGTCTGCATCTGCTAACTACTTTTACCAACTGCTATTAATACGCAATTCTAATCAGAATTAGCCCCGCCATTCGTCGCGATCGCCCGCCTCGCCAGAGTTATCGCGTGCACTCTCTTCATCGTCGTGTCCCGTTAGGCAGACTGAAGCGACCGCTTTTTATGCGAGCACATGAGCGATGACGAGACGTAAATGCGAAAAGAGAGAAGAAGCAGGATATGCTGCCAACTTGTAGGCGCGGCTAGGCACTCGCCTGCCTGCCTATCTGCCTGCTTGCCCACTCGATCGCTGGAGCACTCCTCCTGCTCTTTTGGGCTACAATTCGAATTTAGTATTCGCCTGACGCGCATCATCGCTGCCTGCTGCCTGCTGCCAGTTGCCAGTTGCCAGTTGCTTAGTGCTTGGTGCTTGCTGCTGGCTGCGTGTCCATGGAGCATTGCTGCCTTCCTGTTTGGCACACAGTTAATTGCACAGAATGGCAACATTCGATAAACATTTCTGTCAGATTGATTAATTGCCTCAACACATTTACAATTTAATTGTTTAATTGTTCAATTGGCTCTTAATTTTATGGTCTCGATGCGTGCTGAACTGACTACTGCCAGCAGCTTACTTTAATCGAATTAATGCAAAAGGTTACAAAATGAACAATCGAATCGAATGGAATCGTCATAAATGTGTCAGCCCCTTTTTCGAAAATCATGAAGACCAGTGTTGTGCACTTTACAGCTTCGATTTCAAAATGCTTCTGTACTTGATCGAATTGCGACAATTTGCTAAATAATAAAAACAAAAACAACCAACTTGCGTGCGAAATCTGAACACGCGCGCACGGTTTAACACGAAAGTCGTCCGTCCGTGGGCAGGAAATACATATATCTGAGCTAAGCTAAACAAGTTTAATTCGGCTAAATGAAATCGGCAGAGCGGCGTGCTCCCAAATCGCAGCAGCAGACAGCAGCATAACCCAGTTCGGCAGTCAGCAATTGTTTACTCTGCAGCGCACACACACACACACACACAAACACATATACACACAGAACACACTCCAGGCCATGTTTTTGGCGAAGCAAAGTTGAATGAAAAGTACGCGACTAAGGCGAGCCAACCGCCATGCACCTGTCTAGCCTTGTTTAGCTCAAATCGCATTTGGCTGAGTTGTCAGTTGGTCAGTGCAATACACGTTCAGTGTGTCGGTCTGTTTGTCTACCTTAGGCAAAGACTTCCGTTGTACGCGTACGCAGTCGAGTTATTTACACCGCATGGCGCATGCCGAGTGACGAATACCGAATGCCGAATGTCGAACGCCGAACGCCGATTGCCGAATGCCAATTGCCGAATACCGAATACCGATTGTGGCAAGCCGCAAGCTTTGCTCAACTTAACACATGCCGCCAGCGTGCAGTGCCTGCTCAAATTTCGTTGTCATCGTCAGTACAAAATTGACACATACCACGAATTCTCTCAGCTAAAAACAAATTTTAAAAATTCACAAAAAAAAAAAACAATAAAAAAAACCACAAAATTTTGAAAAAAACTAAGCACAATAGAAAATTAACTTAGCAACGTTGCTTGTGTACAAATACAAGTAAGTGCGCCCCCGCTTCGCTCCGCTTGACTACGCTAAGCGATAAACAAATCATTCAGTTGTTGACTTCGAGTGAAAACAGTGAAAAGCATTCATTCATTCATGCAGTCATTCAGCCATTCACTTAGGCACTCGCTCACTCAGTCGCTGCCTATGCGCATCGCCTGCCTAAAAGTGAAGACGCTGCCTGCCTCTGCCATAAGACATCTTTGTTTAAGGCCTCCACGCCGCCATATTAAGTTTATTGACATCTGTGTCGCATGTTTTCGCCATTTCTCGCGTCTGCTTGCCGACTGGCCCTTCTCATTGCGCTTCATTTGACTTAGTTTCGTATGTTTGAGTTGTTGACGACTCACCTTTCCCTTGATCAGCGCCTGCACGACTATGACTTGTGCGGCGCGATGCACTTCTTGTATTTCGCCTGGTATGGGATGACCCACGCCGGGATCGAACCAGACCAAATCGCCTTCGGTCCAGTCCATTTCGCCTAGAATTCCACTTCGTCTCTGTACTAAGGATATTCCCCTGTTGCTGGCCCTCTAGCGCGTTAAGATGTCGTCTTGGCTCGCCTGTGTACTTGGTGCGCCTCTGTTGCCTTATTTTGTGCTATTCTGAGTAGTTTTTCTTGTTTGTCTTGAAACGACTTTCGACTTTCAATACCTGAATATGCACACGTATGCATATGTACATGAGTAACGTTGTCGTTTCCCGTTAACTGCTGTGCGGTTGTGCTGATGCGGCTAAATCTATGTTATAAAGTACATTGCTGTAACGAAAAAAAAAAAGAGAAAAAAAATAAGAGGCGTACAAATTATTATGTATGGTATATAGTCAGTAAGTATACACTATATGCAAGTATGCAGCTATGTAGTTGTTATTATTTATGTATGATTATTTGATTATTTCCCTTTTTTTGCAAAAGAAGAAAACAAATTAGAAAAAAAGTAAGAAAAAAAAAGGAAAAAAAATGTGAGCCGATATTATTATGTCAGTAAGCTCAAAGCAGCATCAACATACTCACATACGAGTCCAACAACATTCACATGCCAAGCATTTCATTTAAATCTTATCAACATATCTCAGCGCACATACATATATGCATATACACTACGTACATCGGTATGTAAGCGTAAAAGACACACCACATAGACAGCAACAGACAACAGGCAACAGCATCGTGCTGATTAACAGCAACAGCAACAGCAACAACAACAACGAGAAAAAGCCACAGCAGCAGCTCTGTTGCAGTTATTTTAATGTGTGGGAAATGTACACGAGTACACGAGCCCGGTGACTATTGTACGAGTAATTCGTAACTGCCATGAATGAAAGTATTATTTTAGGTTTTTTTTTTCTTTATATTTTTTTTTTGTTTTTTTCTTTGTTTTTTTTTTTTTTCAATTTTATGTTACTTTTCATTTCGCAAAACTCTTAAACAGAGAATGCAACTAAAAACGAGACGAGACATAAATGGGTAATGAAATTTCATGAAATAATACTTCACTGCCGCAAAAAAAAATAAAAGCATAGACAACGACAACAAAGATAAAAACCCAAAAATATTAACAAATTGCAATGCAAGTTATTTGGCAAACCATGTGAGCCACATGCAAGCCACACACTAACGCACACACATACACATATACATACATATATGCATAATCATGCCCATCAGATACATATAGCAAACATCACATACGTGGGGACTTTCGGGTTATAGAAGTATATTGGCACATCTGACACATCATCAAGAAAACCATATTTAAAGATTGCATTAAATTGCCATTATATAATTCGCCAAAATAAAAATGGTAATCCAACGAAAAAAATAAAAATATATATGTATGTATATAGAAATTTGTATTTTTGGTATATGTTTTTTTGAAGTGTACATATTTTCTCATACCATTGATTTCTCACATATTATTGTCGTTGCTGTTGTTGCTTTTTGTTTTACTCATGCCAGCAGCGCAGTTGCTGCACAGCTCTCGTCATTTCATTGTGTCGTCGGCTGCGACGTTGGCAGCAAAACAGCAAAGCAGCGAAGCAAAGCAAAGCAAAGCAGCAACGATGGCAGCGCAAGAGTGCTAACGTCTTAGCATTGGAATGCGGTCGAACTCGTAGCCAGGCCCGATACATAGCCACTGACTGACACAGAGACTTGCGGACGGACGCATAAACGAACCGACAGACAGCACAACTTGGCGGTTGCCGTTTGAGCAGAGATGATCAGGCAATGGCCAACTGGCAAGCGAACGATCGAATGAGCGAGCGTACAAAACAATTCCTCTGAGACCGAGAGGGCGTGCGAGCGAGAGTTGCTGCTCTTGTTGTCGTTGTTGTTGCTGTTGTTGTCTTTTGGCATTTTGTATGCTTTTGCCTCCGATGCTTGCGTTGCTGGCTCGGCTCATGCCGCTACGTTCTTTTACTGTCGCTCGCACTCTCTGCAGATGCTGCGGCCTGTCGCCATGCGTCGATTGCCGCGTCGCTGACTAACAAATCAATAGCACAATAACACAAGTAATGCAATAATTTTATCAATTCAAAATAATTAAATAATTTGACGCCACTAACGAAAAAGGCTGTTCACGTCAACACTGCCAGGCAGTGATTAACATTCGTTGCTGGCTGGCTGCTGGGTTCCTGAGCCTACACCTCACCTCCATGCCATGCACAGCATTGGCAGCATTTGGTTGGGGCTGCGCTCGGGTCCCGTTTCTTTTGGATGAAGTGAAACGCGCTGTTTCGATTGTTTATTCTGCTAATTCGAAGGCATGAGTCGTTTAAAAAAATAAAATGGTCTTCATTAATGTTTTGTCTGCTGCTTACGAATGACTTCTTTTTTTCCTGTTTATTTATTTAATTTTTGGGTTTTTTTTTTTTTGTGTTTGGTTTGACACAGAATGCATAATAAACAATTTGTGTTAGCTCAAATGAGCTCAGCTCAGCTTAGTTGCTTAGCGAAACATAGTTTTTACAACTTAATGCCGCTTCGTCTTGTTGCGGGGCATAAATATTTATGAATTATGCCCATACACGGGCAGATGACGCTCCCGTTGTCGCTTTTTGTTTCGCATTGTGTGCGTTTGCGCAGGTGAAAGTTGTAACTTTTCTTCTTCATTCTCGCGCATTGCTCTGCTACTGCAAAGATCCATCGATACCAATTCGTAAATGGAAAAAGAAAAAAAAAACAATGAACAACAGCAAAGCAAGTCATTTACTTTGATCTTGGCATGCATTTTCATTTTGGCATAAGCGTCAAACTTTTGCGCCCGTTTCGTGTTGTTCTTAAAATTGGCATATCGAGTTTACTTAAGCATTTTCAAATCACTTATTTTGCTTTTATTGCATTTATTCGTTGTCTATACACATGATTTGTTTCGTCTTTGACGACGCCCATACTTCGGTTCTCGCGTGACACAAATTTCAAGTTCGTTACCTAAGTCTTTCGTTTAGCGCTTAAAGTTTTTAGTGTTGTTTTCAACTAAAAGTTGTTTGGTTGCTTATTACTTAAAGTTTAAACAATCTTAATAAATACAACAAATGAAATTCGATAGACTGGCATTAACAAGAGGACCGCACCCTAAAATTTTAATTGACTTTCTGCTTAGCCGGCGCAGACAATAAAAAACAAAAACAAGCAAGTTACAAATGAAATCTACTAAGGCAAGTTGCCGAATCAGAAAAACGCACGCATGTCCTAGTAACAGTTCAGGGCTGAGCACCCCAATAGGTAATACTGAAGGTACATAGTTCATTACCCGAAAACTTTTGCACGTTCCAACTGCTTATGGTCCATTTAGGCGTGTTACGTGTGCAAGCGAAAAAACCCACGACGAACAAAAATTAAAACCCATTAAACTAAGCATCTCTATTGGCTAATTAGTATGGGCTTCAAATACAACAACAACAACAACGACTATTAAAACAACAGCAACAGCCACACGAGCGAAAATCACATGTTACAAAAACTCTTTCACGCTCAAATCGCCAGCGATTTTGCTCAACTCGCATTCGTTGCTGCTTCTTGACGGCAAGCCGGCTAGCCACAGTTAGCCAGTTAGCCAGTGCGGCAGCCATATGTTTGGCCATAATAATTAACAAACAATAAATTCAATTCGTGTGAGCATTCAGTTCGACAAACTGCAAGCAATGCATGCCAATTAACAATTGGAATACTTAGTTTAGCACAACGCTTGCCGATTCACAAAGCTTTTCAAATTTTCCTTCTACTCGCACACGATTAATGCGCAGCTGCTGCATTATTAGTTTTGCTATTTGTTTGGTATAAATTAAACAATTGCCTACATATTTGTGCGTTTGCGTTGGTTTTTTAATTGGCGTTATCTTGTTTTTTTTTCGCTTTTCGTTACATTTTTACATTTAGCAGAGCGAAATGAAGAGTCTTGCGGCTGCCATCTGATGTGCAATGAAAACGCGTAATTTGTTTGCCAAAAAACCCAAACATAAAAAAGTACAAAAAAAAAAAAAAAATAACGACAACAACAAGAACAACAACAGTAACAGCAAGCAGTTGTCTCTGATTTGAGTGAACACGCTTGGCTCTGTGCATGATTCATTTGCATTATTCAAAGTACAAAAAATTGTGCGCCTACATTGTGTACGTTTCATTTTGTGTGCCATTGCATAGAATCGCACCCAAAAAACGACACTTCAAAAGAAGACAACAAAAAAAAAAAAAAAAGACTAAAAACAAAACAAAGACAAATAAATAAATAAAACCGTTTTCTAAACGAATACAAAAATAATTCGCTGAAAAATGTGCTGCACCTTAGCATCGGAAATTGTGGGCAGATACGGTGTAGGCAGCCAAACAAGAATTTGCTGCACTTAGAAAACAAAAACAAAAGCGAAACTATTCGGCATGAACTTTGATACATTTGCACAATTTATTTGTTTATTTCAGTATTTAGTTAGTACATTTAAAAATTGTTTGGTCTTCATTTGCCAATTACGATCTGCGAAGTGCATGGACTTAAAACGCGTATTCTGCGTAGAAGGCCGCCGGCGCGTTGTCGAACTCTGACCTTTCGTTTTGGCAGTTCAAAGCCAAAGCCAAACTTATTAGTTTTGTTATGTTGCCTTTTTGCAATCTTATAAAAACTTTTCGTTATTTGTTGGCTTAATCGATTAATCTTCTAAACGACGTTTTGTATGCTTTCTCCAACTGTATAAATGTCAATTATTTTTGAAAACAAATATGTGATCTTTTGCTTTATATTTTTTTTTATTTTTTTTTTATTTCTTGACTAATCGGTGTTTTTTTTTCTTTTATTGCTTATAAAACCGTTTTGTGTTTTGTTTTAAGAAGCTATTTTTTTTTTTGCAAATAAAATATTTTTTTTTTATTTATTTACCAGTTATTCTATTAATTATCATATGTTTTTTATTTCCGAAGTCTGTTCTCTGATGGTGAGTAAGTAATGTCTTTATTAATGTTTATTATTTTTTTGTACTTTTAAGCTGCCAAACATTTTTTTGGCATGACTGCTTATGCCAGTATAGGCTAAGTTAAAAATACCGCAAGTTTATGCACAGGTGAAATTTTAATTGCGATCATTGAAATAGATAGGGAAAATCGAATTAATTCAAACGGCAAAAGCATTTCTTAATTTATACTAAATATTTTACGCACAATTGCAGTGCGCACATTATTTGTTTTTCATTTTGGTTGCTTTCAGTTTATATATTTAATTTCGTTTAATAAATTTCTTTTTATCGAATGTCAAAAAAAAAAAAAAAAAACAACAAATACAAAATAAAAGAAAAAGAAAAAAAAACGACTTTCATTTTTTTGTTTTGCCTGTCTGCTATTTTCTGCGTACAAGTTGATTATCTTACTTATTTATTTATACATATTTTTTATGTACACATTTTTGAAATGTTTTTTCACCGTTTTTTATTATGCCTTTTTTAACATACGATGAAGGTCAATTGCACGCATGCAGTCGTGCACGACATCGCCAAAGCTTTTAAAATTGAACCGACAACATTTTCATACGCTGCTTAACGCCAGCCACGCTAAGCTCATTTCAGCTCGCGCCGTGCCGACTCGCACACAAATTCATTTTCGCACCTAGCCGTGCGAGTTAGAGAAAATCATTTAAAATATTTCAAGAATGTTGACGCTGTCAGAGTTTTGATTGGCCACAACTTTTATATTTAACGAGCTGAAGTCTCAACATAAAAACGGTTTTCATGCAGATACATTCGAATCGTTTAATCTGAATAATTTTAACTTTATTGAAATATTTTATGATTATGTTTGGCGTTTTATTTTTACTTTGTCTTTAGCTTTAAACCATATTGCGACTTGTTATCCTTTGGGCCACATTATGCCATAAACTGTTTGACTACGTGCATGCTCCTCAATGTCTATTGGCATTGGCATGTGCCACATTAATCTTGGCTGCCTTGAAGTGATTTCTTTTAAGGTCAGCTTCTTCCGGTATCAGTTTCAACTTGAGCGGCATATGCGGGTGCTGGCCCAAAATGACGCATGCTCAGTGTTCAATCAATCAATACACAGATTGCAGCAGCAATTGTTCATTTAGAAACAGCCAACAGACAGGCGGCATTGCTGTGCGCATGATTGGCGCAAATGTGTGATTAATTGTCACACGGGTGTGCAGCCGCTGTGCGCTGCCTATAGAAAATAGTGAAAACCCCAAATGAGCGACGCTTTCGACAATTATGGCACAGCATTGTGCTTAGCCGTTCGGCTGCGACACCGATTAGCTTAAGATTTGCATGAGTAAAAATATTTCATAGAACTGGCAAGCAGTAGAAATTTCGCTTTTGACGGCTTTAAGCCGACTAAGGCTTTGGCTTTAGCTTTAGTTTTGGCTTTGGCTGAAATGAAATGAAACGAAACGAAACGCAAGGCGCACCGCACGAGCAATGTACAAACAAACAAGCGAACAACCAAACAACCAAACAAGCAAACAAGCAAATGAAAAGACACGCAGACAGACAGACGGCGAGACGCGGAGACGGGAAGACAGACAGTCCAAACGGCAATCTATCGGCCCGAGCAGCAGGCGAGTGTTTGCACGTGTGCACATGCGCAACGGCTAAAAACAAATTTCTTTCACTGCGTCTGAGAGATCGACTGGGTGAGTGAGCGAGTGAGTGAGTGAGTGACTTCCTGAGTAGTATGTGAGCGAGCGAGTGCGCGAGCACGGGAGTGAGCGAGTGAGTGAGTGAGTGTGATGTGTGTGATGTATGTGATGTGTGTGATCGATGCGCATACAAAAGCCGCAACTGTCTTAAGGTTTATTGGCCTTTGAATGACTGCTTACTTGGCTGCTTGGCCAATTTACCGCTGTCTCGATCGCTCACTCGCTCACTTGACTGCTTACTTTGCCACTTGCAAGTGTTTCATTTAGCAATGCCAGTGTGAGTGAAATCGGTTTGTGCTAACTTCTTGCTAAATTTCTTTACATTCAGCATACAATTTGTTTTTCGTTTTTGTTTTTTTTTTTTTTTAGTTTTCATTTCTTTTTTTTGTTTATTTTTCTGTTTCGTTGTTATCGTTGTTGAAACTCATATGACTTCGACTTTGTTTGTCACTGGCGCTGCCTATTTTCTATTCAGCTGAGGTGGCGTGCAACGCTTCTGCTAAGTGGCAGTGGTGGGGTGTGCGTGTACGCTAAGCGATTATTCGTAAGTAGCTTAGCGCAGTAAAAACAAGCGTCAATCGGCGTCAGTCAGCCAGTCACGCACGCACACCCTTTTGCCCGCAATGCAAAACAGCCAAATGCTTAACACTGCCAATGGCATGCTATGTCAGTCACAAAGCGTCGCTTGTCGCTTGGTAGTTGGGTGTGTGTGTAATTTTATTTTTTTTTTTAGAAATTTGCACTTTTCCCCATGTTCAACGCAGAGGCCATAAATTCCTACGCACGCCTACGTCCAACTCCACAAAGATACGTTAATGCAAAGAACAAATCTACTACAGTCAGCCACAACAGACAGCAGACAACAGACAGCAGACAACAGAGCAGCGACTCTCATCAGTTGTGTGACGGTTGCTTCTTGACCTTTCACCTTAAGCCTTCAATAGAGGCATCATGTTCAAACTAGCCACCGTTAACTTTTCTAACAGAAAAGGTCTTCTTGTCGTTAGTCTCTTTTTGGCATTAATATAAGTATTTGTATATTTTTTTAAGTGTAGGCGCAGCACATTTTGTTAGATGAAGTTGTGTAGATTCCACGTTATTGTCGTTTTTGTTGTTGTTGTTATGATGGTTGTTGCTGTTGTATTTATGACCATAAACAAAGTGACCGATTATAGTGTGCATAGCATATTTGATTGCTAATTAGCTTTAGGATTTAGCTTGATTTCTTCAGACAAAGTCTGCGTTGCAAACAATAAAATTTCACTATTTCACAAACAGATTTGCAACGTTTGCCATTTCGAGTGAGTGTAACTGACTGCATGTGTGTGTGTGTGTGTTTATGCTATTTGTTGAAATAAAGTAAAAGTCAATTAACATCTTTGTCGCATTAGCATGCAAGATGAGTCAAGCCTTGACAAGACAAGACAAGACAAGACGAGACAAGACGAGAAAAGACAAGACGCAAAAAGAGACAACTGCACACGACGCATCTCGTCTCATCAAGGCACAGCGCCAGTGTCAGTCAGATGCAACGTGTAGCAAAGGTTTTTCTTATTATTCAGTTTTTTTTTATGTTTTTCTTTCATTTTTTAGTGTTTTTTATTTATTTTTTTTCTTTTTAAATGTCGTCGACAACTAACGACAGCAGAGGCAGCAACAAATGACAAAACAACAGTTTGAAAATGTTATTTTCTTTTTTGCTTTTCACGTTTTGAATTTGGTTTTTCATTGCTGTAGTGGTTATTGTTGTTGCTGTTATTGTTATCGTTGCTGTTATTGTTGTTGTTGTTGTTGTTGTCGTTGCACATAGTTTTCTTTCTCTTTCACTTTTGTTATTTCTGCTTTTTCTGTTTTTTCGTCTACTGTTATTCTTGCATGCATTTCTTGCCACTTTTTCATATTAATGTTCGAGTTAGTGGCATGTAAAGCAAAGAAAAGCAAAGAATCAAAAGACTTAAGCAACGAACGCGCCAGAACAATATGCACAAAAGAGAGACTCGCAGAGAGCATGCAAGAGCATTTTAGCAAATTAACGCTCTTCTTCTTCCTTATATCTACTCTACCACGTCGGAAGTATGCATCGGAAGCAATAATGGCAACGCATGATTGACCACTACGCTGCCCCACCCCACACTACACATCACAGGTAACCACTTCATTTCTTCAGCCAAAAGCCGCTTACGTTGTACACTGTGCAAAATCAAACAAAAAAAAAAAAAAGTAAATAAATAAATATCAAATGCTAAAAGAAAAAGACAAAAACCAAAAATAAAAAAAAAATTAAAAAAAAAAAAAAAACAAAAGATAAAAATTGCGACCACCGGAACCAGTTGTGCGCGTACATTCTGATTGGATATTGCCTCGCTTTGCTTTTGCTTTGCCTTTTGTGTGAGTGTAATTTTTTTTTATTTTTTTTTTTCTTTTATAATTTTTGCATGCTTAACTGTTCTGCGAAATACCGTTTGTTCTTGAGCGTGTGTTCCTTGCTTGTTCTCTTTAGTTTGCTTATTTATTTTGATTTTTTTGGTCAGTTTGCTTAGCGACTTTTGTTGTTGTTACTTGACTTGGACACGGACTGGAACTCGGATTCGATTTGATTCGATTTGCTTTGGTTTCTTGTTTGGTTTACACATAATTTTTCCTTTTTTTTTTCTTTTTTTTTTTTTTTGTTGCTGTACTAGTGTTTTAAACGCTACATGATGGTTTTGCTAGGTACACATGTACGTACACACCATATTTATATATATATATATATATATATATATGTAGATGTATATATTTATTTATTTTTGTGTTACGTTTGGCATATTTTGTTTTTCCTTATTTAATACTATTCGTTGTTAGCATTGAGGAAGTCTTATTTTGGTATTTCATAGTTGATTGATTAACTGCTTACAGTTGCTTTGCAGTTGTTTTGTAGTTGCGGTTTCTTGTATTGTTGGCTTAATAACTTTTTTCCTAATTTATTTATTGACACTTTTTTGTTATATATTGACGTTATTTTATTTTCATACAAAAAAAAAAAAAAAAAAAAAAAACAATTTGTTAGCGATCATGGTCACTTTTAGTTTGCCTCAACTTTGCTGTGTTCAAGTGCCACATATAACATACAATGTATGCCACTGTAGGCTAACTTGGTTAGTGTTGCCCAGCGAAAGATGAGAGGTCTGTTCAGTCGATGCTTTTGGAAGGGACCATAACTTAGCGAAATGCGCGTTCTTTCTTACAGTTAGTCAATAATATTTGTTTTCATTAAATGCTTCACCGTTACGAAATAAATTGAAATCGAGTTCTTTGCTGAAAGTAAACACTTTGAATGCTGCAAAGAAGAGAGGCTAAGCAACCGCAAAGCAAGACCCGAAGAAAGGCCTCGAAAACGATTGAATGCAAAGCGGCAAAGCTTGACGATGCTTGCCCATGCGAGCGCAGGTGCACCGTTGGCCAGCAACACGAACTCGTGTCATTATGCTGACATAGAGATATGCAGACAGCACGACTCTGTTATGTTTGATAATGCATTGGCTTCATTTGACATCAACTTCAACTTTATGTTTGTTTATTTAATTTTTAGTTTGCTTTAAAAATTTCAAAGCATCTAACTGCCGACGCATACATTCTAATCTATTGATGCGCAATGAATTATATTCGAATTATTTATTCTATCTCTATGCTTTCTCGACTGCTGCTAGAATATTAATAAAGGAACTTATGACACTGTATGAAAGGCAAATCATACACACTCGTTTATGCAGCACACAAAAATGAACCCAATAAATTTTTGAACTGCACTTTACTCGCTGCTCGATCAAGTGTAGTGTGTGCTGTAGTTAGTTTATGTTGTAGTTGGCTAATGCCGGATATTAAAATAATATGGCTGATTGGCTAAGCGACTAAACGTCTCAATTAATTTAGGCATTAGTGCGGCCCACGGTAGCACATCTCAGAGCCCATTAAGTAGCAGTAGCTTTTCAGTGTATTGAATCCAACAATTGCCCACTCTCAGCACACCTTAACTTTGGCAAAGTCCATTTATGGCTTAAGGAAAACATTCCTATGCCCAATTCACACTAATTTCAATTCCAACTGCAAAAGCAAATAACAAGAAGTCGCTTCAGTGCGCTTCATGTTTCTCTACGGCTGCTACCTGTTGTGTTCTCGCTGAGATGTTCAGCGAGATTCCTAAGCCGCTGACTTCATCGCATATCATGTTTATTAATTACCGCAGTCATTGGAAATCGCTTTCATTAATTGCAGCTTTAATAATTTGTTAATGGTTTTTGGCTTTTTGATGTGCGATTCGCAAAAAATTCAGCTTCGTCTGCGTCACTGCCTTGATTAATGTCGAGTATCAGCAACACGAAGCAATTGCAACGCTGCGCAGCTGCCTGCGACTGCGACGGCGACGGTGACTATGACTTCAACGTAATCGCTGTAGTCTACAGCGCAGTTGGCTTAACGCACGTAAACAAGATGGCTGCTGACAGCATTTATTCAAATATTGCGCAGTGCCTCACCTTTAATTTTGCCATTATTGTTGGATCAGCTAGTTGCCATTTTCATCAACCCTAACTGAGTGGGGTAGGTGCGAGCCTAAGCTCAGCTGTTTTCGTGGCTGATACAGCTTACGTCAGCGCAGCGGCGCGGCAACGTCAGCTCAGCACGTCGATGCGGCATTCGAGCTAAGAACACGCAGAGCAAAGCATATTGCCAAATAGAAATCAAAACGAAAATAAAAAAAAGAACATATTTGAAGTACAAACAAATTGCGTTTCGCCATCAAAGCAGGCAACATCAAAAAAGATTTTTTTAGCACTTTTGCACAATTCTCTTCTCTCATTTGCTTGTTTATTTGGTTTATTAACTGCCACGTATTTTTTCTGCAACTTCATACGACAAAAAAAAAAAAAAAAAAAAAACAATGTAAAAAAAAATAATAACCATTATAATTTGTCACAGATTTTTGTTGTAGCATTTTTAATAGTTTTATTGCCGCCGTTGCTTGGCATTATTTTCATTTTCGACTAAATTCCATTGTACACTTAAAAAAAAACTGTTGTTAGTAGAAGTAGGTAACAAGAGGAAGAAGAAGTAAGAAGAACTGTGTGAGGAGAAGAATACGAAATGGCTGAGGCTATTCTAAGCCAGCTTTTTACTTCGTACCTTTTTTTTATTATTTTTTGGCTGTTTTGTTTTGTAGTTTTTAACACACATACTTGCTTTGTTGTTGTTGTTGTCGTTGTTGTCTCTCGCTTGCCCGCTTGCCGATCGCTTTGTGCGTTTGTTCGTGTGTGTCTAGACCTCAGATCTCCGTTAAAATGCTGCTGCTTCTGCTCTTGCTGCTGCTACTGCTATTGTTGCTCTTGCTCTTGCTAGTCTTTCTCTGCTTCTTTTCAACACTTTTGCTTGTTGCTTTTGCTTTTCTTATTTTCTTTGCTTACTCGCTTATTTAAACACTTGTCTTTTTTCCTTTTTAATTTTTCCCTCGTTACTTTGTCGTTTATATTTTTGTTTTTTTCTATTGTAAACTTTACGCTTGTTTTTGTTTATATTTTTATGTTGTTGTTGTTTTTATATTGCTCTTTGCACACTTTGAGAGAAAAAAATTGTATCCAGTTTAAACGTTTATTGTGGTAAAAACTGAGCTGAACCAAACGCCGCACACAACTATTCCGGACGAGAGTCAAGTGGCAACTGAAAAGCCAACGAAAACCGATTACCGAAATGCGGAATGAGCGCACTTGCCACTGCTTACCTGGGCTTACACATTTTCAGACCGACTAGAGAGACTTGAGAGAGCCCAAGATTGGCTTGGTTAAAGTAACCAGCATGGTTGCATTTGAGACAAATAAAACCAACCGCGCATTTTTACTCGAATGGTTTGCACAGGTGTTGTACGCTTTAGTATCAAAGCATATGGAATATGAGGGCACATAAATGAACAGCTTTGTAATTTATCACGTGTTATGTTAGTATTCAATTTTTTAATGGTTTTGTTTAGTTTTTTATCTTAGCGAACTGTGAATACATATGACAACAACATTAACGATCGCATACTTTTAGGATTTAAAATGAACCTATATTAAAGAAACCAGGGCTGGTCAACAAAACAGAGCAACAGTTTGTCCAATTTTAATGATTTTATAAATTTTATAAGAAATGTTACTGCCAAATGAAAGCTCAGACACCTTAAAAAGCATACTTATAAATCATAAATTATACACATATAATACGTGTACATTCATTTTCAAAGATATAGAACACACAGCAGCTTCTCAGTAACCGCAAGAAATCACAACAAAAGCAAAATTTCCAAAATAAACATTTATAACTGTAACTTTCCTTAGTTTACATATGATATGAGTATTATTTTGCACGTTTGTTGATTTCTTGCTGGTTTATTATCGAGATAATATTGTATCCAAACACATTGTTTCTTTTTTCATTATGATATAACATTTTTTGATCAATTGGGCAAACATAGTTATCGCTAATTAGCAAAGAAAGGAGTTTTTAATTTTAAATTTTAAAAATAATTTGTAAATCTCACTTGTTAACTGCAAACGATGAACACATTAAACACATGACCACTTTGCAGTCACAGGTCATGATTCTTACATTGTGATTTCGAAATCAGTTCGCGCAGATGCGAATTATATAATCGTTTTTTGCTCTGGCAACATTAACAGAAACTTTTTTTACATCTGGTTACTTCGTTCAAATTTGCAAATTTCGCAAATAGAGGGATATTAGAAAATTCTCTGCAAACTTATGATCTCAGAATCCTTACAAGCTTACATCTAGTACAGACATATATCTTGTTATGTGTCGTCTAGGTGGCGCTGGCGGTTTGGCTTTTTCAGTTATCAAAACTAGAGGGCGGTAGTAATTTGTGAGTGTGGGTGACCCCCTCATTTATCCACAAACTGCAAATCACCCTTCCGAGTTGGTACCACATTTCAAAAATCACCATTTTCTTTTCTTTTAGTGTAATATTATATGATTACATTTTGTACTTCGTGTGATACAAGGTTGTTGTTGTAATGTCGGTGATTATATATTAAGAGGTTACCTACGTTTCAATATTGTTTAAAATAATGACAAAAACAAAGAAATTCCTTTAGAGTAATTTTTAAGGTAACTCATACACATGTGTTCTCCCAGATGCATTACTTTTTCAGATTTCCGTAGTTATTTCAGCTTTGATTCAAATCGAGACAACTGTCTGGCAATTTACACACTAAAAAACCAAAGTCGACTGGCACCGGCACATATGGTCTTGTGTTTAATTTAGTTTCAGAAGAGAATTCTTAGTCATTAGTTTTTAGTTCGCCTCTTTCTTTTTTAGCCACCAAAGTCGCTAATTTCTGGCATTTGTTGTTTGCACAAATTATCTTATATCTGGTTTGGTGTTTGGTGTTTTTACTAACTTGCTTATAAAAGAGTATTGTGTGCCGATCACAAGGGCCCCCAATCATTTATAATGGCTTTCT